>JAJPUD010006027.1:0-140643 GCA_023553655.1 Myrmecobius fasciatus | reverse complement strand
TGGAGAGACTTGCATGAACTGATGCTGAGTGAAATCAGCAGAACCAGGAGAACATTATACACAGCAACAAGACTATACGATGATCAATTTTGATGGACATGGTTCTCTTCAACAATGATGTGATTCAAACCAGTTCCTATTATTCAGCAATGAAGATAGTCATATACATCCAGAGAGAGGCCTATGGGAACTGAGTGTGAACCACAACACAGCATTTTAACACTTTCTATGAATATTTCCATGCATTTTGTTTTCCTTCTTAGGTTGTTTTTTCTTCTTCTCTTTCTAGATCTGATGTTTCTTGTGCAGTAAGATAACTGTATAGATATGTATACATGTACTGTATTTGTCATATAATTTATCCTATTTAGCATGTATTAGATTACCTGTCATCTAGGGGTGGGGAGTTTGGGGAGAAGGAGGGGAAAAGCTTGGGAAAAAAAAGTTTTTGCAAAGGTCAATGTAGAAAAATCACTCATATGTTTTATAAATAAAAAGCTTTATTAAAAAAGTTTTAATAATAATAATAAAAAGAAGAACTGCACATATTTAACCTATATTGAATTGCTTATTGTCTTGGGGAGAAAGAAAAAAATTGGAACACAAGGTTTTGCAAAGGTGAATGTTGAAAACTATCCTTGTATGTATATTTGAAAAAATAAAATACTATTTTAAAAAAGTACTTAAGGCTGGTATTTCTTCATCTTCATTCTTTCCTTCAACCTTTTCATGCTTAAATAGAAATTGATGAGGTATTTCATTAGGTCATTATTAAGGAGAAGATAAAGATTTGAAGTAAGGAAAACTTGGGTTCAAATTTTGCCTGTGATACCTAGAAACTGTGTGACCATGGACAAATTATTTAACCTTTTTGAAATTTAAGTTTTAATGTATAAAATCACAAATATTATTAAGGCCCTTTTCTTTTTGTGATTTGAGAAGGAAAGCTGGCATGACAGAAATAATTTTCATGTACATTTGAGGTATTCTGATGTTTTTGCACTCCTTATTTGATCTTTCTGAATCAGTCAAATATGAATGGAACTGTTGAGCCCTGAATAAAAAAAAATCATAGCTACCTCCCATTAGGACTGGAAATTGAGTTTTAAAAAGAGCCCAGGAAAAGCCTTAAAGGTCTGACCACTTGTATATAACACTGTGTCATAACTCCAGGTGCATTATCTTGTTCCTTACTACGATAATTTCTCCTTTTGATTATTTCCCCTGGCCTTGTTGTCTCTTGCTCTCAACCTTCTTATCATGACCCCTATCCTGTCAGGATTAAGTTATGATCCTTTCCTGGAATTATGGCTTGTCTGTCTTCTCAGTGTCCTTGTCCCCCTTATCTGCCTTTGTTTCCCCTATAAGACTGTACACTCAGGTTCCATATTCTGTTTGCAAACTCTAGTTAGCTAAAACCTTATTCCTGCTTCAATTTATCTGCACTAATGCTTTGGACAAGAGTCACATGAGATCAGCTAGCTTAAACTCTCCACATTAAAGATTAAAAAAGCAATCTTTTGCTTGCCTCAGTTTCTCTGGTATTATATTTGGAGGCCCTAGTGATATAGGAAAGATAAGAGAGCAAGATTAAAGATTAGGGCACTGCAGGCTTTGGCAGGGAGCTTTGAACCAGCTTGTCCTAGACTCTTTTTTGGGGGGGAGGGAGGATGGCCCACAGGAAAGGTTAGGTCCGGCCTCAGTAAAAATTGCCAACAGACCTCTATTTGGCCTCAGTGGAGAATCTGGTTTAAAACCCCTGTAGGGTAAGTTTTCTGTCTGGTCTGATTGCTAACAAATCTGGGTCCCCAGAAAAAGTTGGGCTGATGAGCCAAGTCTGTAAAGTATCAATGGGATGCCATGTGGCACTATTTGGTCTGTGTGCCTTCAGGCACAAATCTGGGTGCTTTTTAAGCACAACTTGGTCCTGGGTGTCTTTGGGCACAAATCTGGTTGCTTTTGTGCATAAATCTGGGCACCATTAGGCACAGCTTGGTTCTGGGTATTTTTTTGTGTGTAAAATGCAGGAAAGTACATCTAGGTGCTCTCTTGAAGGCAGGGAACGTATCTGGTCTGATTCCTCCAGTTTTATTCTGGAGTGTGGAAGCCTTGTTAATCTGTGAAAAGGCTCAGTTCAGGTATTTTTATTTCTAGGAGGTAGACACTGTCAAACTGAAAGCTCCCCTCACTGCTCTCCTGAGATACCAGGAGCTTGCTTCTAGTTTGTATTTGTTGATATATGGTGAGAATTCTGTTGCATTTGTGTGATTTATGCTTGTGGGGTCTGTGTTTGTGATGTCTCTCTCTATTATGTGTTGATTTAAGTAATTCTGTTAAGTTTTAAGAACGATTATTTGTCAAGTATTTTAACATAATTAACATTTAGTGGATATCCTGCCATCTAGGGGAGGGGTGGGGAGTAGGAGGGAAAAATTTGTAACAGAAAGCTATATAAGGGTTAATGTTGAAGAATTACCCATACATATGTTTTGCAAATAAAAAGTTTTAATTAAAAAAAAGTTTTAAGAACGATTGAGGAATTTGGCAATTGGTCACTTCAAGATTGCAAAAGTACTTAGCATAAAACAAATGCCTTATGAGTGTTAACTTCTTTGTTGGACTTAATTATAATCATATTCACTAATTGGGGAAAAACAGAAAAAACTTGGCTGCTTTTAAAATCTGGTAGAAAAGCAGCCTGTTTCAAAAACCTGTTAGAAGAAAAAAAAAAGGGCAAAAACCTTATTTAGATCAGGTTACAGCTCTGAATAGGGGAAGGTAAGAGAGAACAAAGGAAGCTAATATCAATTGCTTTTAAAAATAAAAACTCTGGCAAGGAATGGCCTCTTTATCTAAGTCAGACTTCTCAGTCTGCTCAGACTTCTGAGGGCTAGTATTTTTATATATTGAAAAATAACCAAATGGTAATTCAGTTTGCTTGCAACATTTAATTAGAATTTAGGGAAACTTATTTAAATGGAAAAAGGGTATGGCTTATTGATTCATCTATTGAATTTTGGGGCTTAATATTTTTAAATTGGCATTGTGATTCTGAAATTGTGGGAGATAATTACTATTGCCTAATACATACTAAATCTGTTTATTCTGGATATAAGATTTTAGGAATTTGTTCAAATATTGAAATTTGCAGCAGTATTTGATTTGATTTGGTTTAAAATTAGCTTGTTAAAACAAAGTTCTGGTAACTTACCTGAAGAGGTCATATGTTTGTATTACCTATGAGTTAGGCTTGAAAATTTTGTCAGCTCTGCTGATCATATGTATAAGCTTTGTGAAGTTATTTAGTTGTTAACTATACTGTGGAACTTAAAGATTTTGAAGAAAAAGAAAACAAAGACAAGGAGAAAAGAGGTTATTTTACAAACAAAAAAAAGAGACAAGAAAGATTGATTTGCAAAAAGCAATTGGTAGCTTGAATAGACCTTCTAGTCAGAATATCAAAAAGTTAAGGTACTGATTTTTTTCAGCTTTAAATTGGTGGGTATGTTAAAAGAAATTGGAAACTAAATTAAATGAGATTCCTATCCCTTTCTGTGATATCATTTGTTATGTTTATTTAGCTATTGTTTGTAAAAATTTTGAAATTTGTAAGTAGTGGTTATTGTAATATTGAAACCTAAAATTGTTAAGGATTATTGATTTGATAGTTTTTTGGAAAGAGAGGGAAACAGTATGTTGTAGTTAGAAAGAAAGACAGATGGAACGTGTTAGAAAGGAAAAAAAAAGACAGCATGGTAAAGTTGGGAGAGATACCAAGGGAAGGGAGAGAAGAGCAGAAGTCTGTCCCACCACACCCATAGGATCCAATTCTATGCTTTTGCTCCTTCTCTTTCTCAGAACATGCCCACCCCTATTGCTCCACCCCCAGTTACCTCCAGCCCTAGCAATCCTCCTGAGGACTTATTAGCTCCCTTTACTCCTCTCCCTGGACTTCTGAGGAGGAAAATAGAGCAATTTAAAAAGTTGAATTTAATGAAAGGAAATATCCATTTCTAAATCCAGACAAGTCTGTGTTGAAGGTACATTTTATATCAAATGCATAGCTAGATATAAGTAGGAAGTTACAAAAGATAGACAAATGTTATCATAGGCCATTAGGAGACATTGAAGGAGGGACCAATAAGGGTCTTCTGAGAGTTAGGTGTCAGAAGTTAAACTTGTATATGAATAGGAATGATCCTCTAAATCCAGAGGAAGCAGTTTATGCAAACCTCTGGCTGCCTGAGATTCACTTCTTCCTTTGACAAATAAAGAAAGGGAAAGGGAAAGATCTGTCTGTTTAAAAAAAAAAAAAAGATGACAACTTAATCCCCCCACTAGGTGTGGCTGCTTCTTAGAAGTGAAAAACTACAACTCATTCCCAACTGGTTGAAACATTGCCTTTATTGTTTATAGGAACAGCCAAAATTTACATGGTGTTAATTACTGAATGTTTGTTTGTTGGTTTTTTCCAAGTCTATGGCAGCTTTAAGGCAAGGTCATTTTTGATGCTGTATCATAGATTCCACTGCTTAGCAATGCAAGAAGTGATTATTTCTACCAAGGCCTCCATCTGTCTTCAGCAAATTATTTAATGTGTATTTAAGTGCATAATGGTTTCCTTGCTTAATAAATATGATAACAATTGTGATCTACAACTTTTCTTGAAGTACCTAGAGCAGAATTTTAACCTGATATGATAGAGTATGCACAATTGTTTGTGAGATATTTTTGTTTTATGTAGACCTTTTAATACCTGTTATTTATATTTCCAAAAGTTTAGAGAAAATCCTCAATTGGAGGAAGATGAATTAATAGTTTTTTAGAATGATGAAGTTATTAATGTTAATTCTGATAAGGTTCCTGTATGTGAGATTAAGATATTCTATATCCTGTATGAGTTTTAACTGATTGTATTGAATCATCTTAAAGTGCACCAATTTTTAAATAGGATTTAATAGGATTCTCAGACAGAATAATAGTTTTTGCCTTTGTCCCTTTATTCAAAGGGACATATTGAAAATATGTTTCTGCTATAGACAATATGCAATTTAGAATTTTTCTATGTATTGGGCATTTTAAAAGCAAAATGATTTATGTAATGTTAAACTTAAACCATCTACTTAGATATGAAAGATGAGCTGTGAACTTTCTGGGATGAATCTCTTAGTATTATCAATATAAGGTCATAGTCAATATCTATTTAGGATATGTGATCCTTGAGAGCTAGATTCATCTGAAGTTTGAGATTTGCTTTTGGAGGTAAAATCTCTTGAGACTGTAGCTGATATTATTTGGGAGTTTTAAATTCAGGTATGACTGTTTGATAGATCATCAAGCCACTATCTGAAAAGGAACTATCTGAAAGGAACTAGGACAATTACCTGAAGTAAAACTGAGTTAAGGCTGCTTTATTCTATGTCATGTATGTGCTCTCAGATTGAGGCCCTGAAGAATCAGTTTTGACTGATTATATTATAATATACTCATGACCCTATCTTTTTCTTCCTATAGCAAGTTTCTATGATAAAAATAAATGTGAGACCTATCTGCTAATTTTTTCCCTGGACTACAGCTGACACATCTTTAACGTTTGTCTGTCCTGTGAGACAAACATGTTTCCTTATTTGGGAAGCTGCTGGCCAATCTATACTGGCCTCTCCACATCTTGTACCAGTCCTTACGGACCAGTCTTTCTATCTCAGACTATTCTAACCTTTATTTGTTAGATTTGTTTTTTATTTTAGATTTTAATTGTTACAGCTGTGTTGACCAGCTTCAGGGCCCTTAAGGGTTCATGGTTTGCCTGCTGTAACAATCTGGCTAAGTGTGCATGCTCCCATACCCACACCTCGCTCAGTAATCCGGATCCTTTCTGTATCCTAGTAGTGGTGTTCCCTAGCTTGTCTGTTCTTCCTGGAGGGGAAGGTTGGAGCCATTTCATGTCTCACCTTTCCCCCTTAGAGTCTCTCTGACAGCGCTATGCAGTGCAGCTCCTTCCCCCCCAGTAGAGTTAGGATTGGCCAGCAAAACTGCCTTGAGCACCACTGCCCTCTCTACAAGCAGACACTGAGTTAAGTGCACAGATGACTGCAGACCTAACTCACATGGATTTGTCCATCTCAAACTGGATTCCCTGGTTGAGATGGTGCTCCAGAACTGTAGAGAACCTGACATACTATTCTTGCAATGGGGAGATCTCTGTGCAGCCCTAAACAAGGAATGCTGTTAACAACTCTGGGTTATCAGGGAAAGTCTTGCCCTTGCCATAGGTTCTTGCATCTTTTCTAATCTTATTTTAACTTGTCTGTTCCCAGGTAGGGTCAGTCAAAATCATGGTGCTGAGACCCTCCAAGATGATTCAAGGATTTGAATACTCATTAGAGAGAGTGGGGATATATTGAACCCTGAATAAAAAATCATAGCCACCCCACCTTCCTTGCCATTAGGGCAAATTGAGTTTAAAAAAGAGCCCAGGAAAAACTCTGAAGCTCTTACTACCTCTACATAACATTGTGTCATAAACTTCAGGTGCATTATCTTGATCCTTGCTAGGATAATTCCCTCTCCTTTTGAGTAATGCTCCTCCTGTCAGGATTAAGTTATGATCCTTTCTTGGAATTATGCCTTGTCTGTCTTCCCAATGTCCTTGTCCCTCTTATCTGCCTTTATTTCCCCTGTAAGATTGTATACTCAGGTTATGTATTCTGTTTGTAAACCCTAGTTAGCTAAAACCCTGTATAAATTCCCTGCCTCAGTTTATCTGTGCTTAATGCTTTGAACAAGATTCCCGTGAGTTCATCTAGCTTAAACTCTCCACATTAGAGATTAAAAAAAGTCAATCTCTTGTTTACCTCAGTTTCTCTGGTATTACAAAACAAATAACTAAATTCATTTTATTTCTTCCATCAGCATGGCTTTATCTTAACCGTAATAGACAGCAAACTCCATGAGGGCAGAAACTGTGTCTCAAATGGTATAGCTTTCCCAATACCTATCACAATTATTCTGAACACTTCAGGTATTTAGAAAATGTTTACTGAATTAATCCAAATCCCTGAATTTGTTTCTAAACTGGTTTGGTCTTAAGAGGCCCACTGAGGGAGAAAAGAATCATTCCTTTGACACTGGACATAAATGATTCACCATTGGGAAACAAAGTGAAATCTCAAAGCTAAAATCAGGTTGACAGAAGCATGTCTACTAGGGAAGAACACTTATTTTGTTACTTGAATTTATTTGGTTTATTCTAGTTGATAGGTCTTTTTTTTTAATAAAGCTTTTTATTTGCAAAACATATGAGTGACTTTTCAACATTGACCTTTGCAAAAAAACTTTTTTTTTTCCCAAGCTTTTCCTTTCCCTCCCCCCTCCCCCTACCCCTAGATGACAGGTAATCTAATACATGCTAGATAGGATAAATTATATGACAAGTACAATACATGTATACATATCTATACAGTTATCTTACTGCACAAGAAACATCAGATCTAGAAAGAGAAGAAGAAAAAAAACAACCTAAGAAGGAAAACAGAATGCATGGAAATATTCACAGAAAGCGTTAAAATGCTGTGTTGTGGTTCACTCTCAGTTCCCACAGGCCTCTCTCTGGATGTATATGACTATCTTCATCGCAGAACAACTGGTTTGAATCACATCATTGTTGAAGAGAACCATGTCCATCAAAATTGATCATCGTATAGTCCTGTTGCTGTGTATAATGTTCTCCTGGTTCTGCTGATTTCACTCAGCATCAGTTCATGCAAGTCTCTCCAATCCTCTCTGAAATCCTCCTGTTGGTCATTTCTTACAGAACAATAATATTCCATAACATTCATATACCATAATTTATTCAGCCATTCTCCAATTGATGGGCATCTTTTCAATTTCCAGTTTCTTGCCACTACAAAAAGGGCTGCCACAAACATTTTTGCACATGTGGGTCCCTTTCCCTCCTTTAAAATCTCTTTGCGATATAGGCCCAGTAGAAACACTGCTGGGTCAAAGGGTATGCACTGTTTGATAACTCTTTGAGCATAGCTCCAAATTGCTCTCCAGAATGGTTGGATCCGTTCACAGTTCCACCAACAATGTATCAGTGTCCCAGTTTTCCCACACCCCCTCCAACAGCTATCATTATCATTTCCTGTCATTTTAGCCAATCTGACAGGTGTGTAGTGGTATCTCAGAGTTGTCTTAATTTGCATTTCTCTGATCAATAGTGACTTGGAGCACCTTTTCATGTGACCGGAAATAGTTTCGATTTCTTCGTCTGAAAATTGTCTGTTCATATCTTTTGACCATTTGTCTATTGGAGAATGGCTTGAATTCTTATATATTTGAGTCAATTCTCTATATATTTTAGAAATGAGGCCTTTATCAGAACCTTTGGATGTAAAAATATTTTCCCAGTTTACTGCTACCCTTCTAATCTTATCTGCATTCATTTTGTTTGTACAAAAACTTTTCAACTTGATATAATCAAACTTATCTATTTTGTGATTAATGATGACCTCTAGTTCTTCTTTGGTCACAAATTCCTTCCCCCTCCACAGGTCTGAGAGGTAAACCATCCTACATTGTTCTAATTTGTTTATAATATCATTCTTTATGCCTAGATCATGAATCCATTTTGACCTTATCTTGGTATATGGTGTTAGGTGTGGGTCAATGCCTAATTTCTTCCATACTAGTTTCCAATTATCCCAGCAGTTTTTGTCAAATAGTGAGTTTTTATCCCAAAAACTGGGGTCTTTGGGTTTATCGAACACTAGATTACAATTGTCATTGAGTATTTTGTTCTGTGAACCTAACCTATTCCACTGATCCACTACTCTATTTCTTATCCAGTACCAAATGGTTTTGGTGACCACTGCTTTATAATATAGTTTTAGATCTGGTGCAGCTAGGCCACCCTCATTTGCATTTTTTTTCATTAATTCCCTTGAAATTCTTGACCTTTTGTTTTTCCAGATGAATTTTGTCGTTATTTTTTCTAGTTCAGTTAAATAATCTCTTGGGAGTTTGATTGGTATAGCACTAAATAGATAGATTAGTTTAGGTAGTTGATAGGTCTTGATAGCAACTTCATCAGAGTCATAATTCTGCTTGGACTCATTCCTCAAAAGTTAACATAGTTTCACTCCCTCCCCCTCATCACTCTCCTTGTTCATATAACACTGAGCCTTCATTTGCCAAAGAACAAATCTCTTGTCCCTGCCCCAGCTTTCCCCTCTCTCAATCCCATCCTAAATCTCTAACATCCCATTTTAGATATTCCAGCTCCTTTCCTTTGTATTCTCTAAAGTGCTTGATTCATAATTACAAAAGTTCCCCTCATCTTAAACTTCTTTTTTAGATCTTCCATCTTCAAGTGTCTCACTAAGACACTGTTCCCCTTGATGCCTGACTCTTTGGCCACTCTTCCAATATAACCTTCCCCTCTCATATATCTCTACTTTTTGATCACTGAGGGAAAGTAGATGATCCCCATTGCTATTTTCAGACTTTCTTCCTACCACTGTCACTCAGCAACATCTCTTTTGAAGCTCACACCATCCAAATTTTACTACTCAATCTAGATTCTGGTGGCTATTAACTATTATCATGGAATTCTTTTTCCCTTCTCACTGAAGTTAAGTTCCTAGTTCACATTCTTCTTTTTGATTCCAACTCCTGTTCCTTTTACTAGAAGCTTTCAATATATATCTGATACCCTCAATACCCTAATAATTTACTTCCCCAAACACCTTAGTTTTCATTACCTACTCCTCTGTTCAATCTCAGCTACACACAAGGATGGTAATAACTATGATCTTGACATTACCAACATGTGTTTCACTTCCATGTACACTGACCCCCAAAATCCCTTTATTTGATCATCCCATCATTTCATACTCTTTATAATCCCTGATTCTTTCCTTCATCTTTATTGTAAACACCAATAAGTCCATCTCTCAGTAGATTCCCAGGTTATCATCCTTATTCTGGCTACATGTTCTTTCCTTATCAATCTTGACCCTGTAGTAATCCCATTTTACTTTACAATATCTTCTATTCTCAAATGTCTTATCCTTTTAGTTATCACATTTTTCTAAGCTTCAATCCAATATTACTCTTAATATCTAACTCCTTTGCTTTTATGATATTGAATGGAGCTAGAGAAAATCATGAAACTACTAAATACACATCTCTGTCTAATCTCAATTGGACCCTTCCTGCAAGGCAATCATTTTACTTCTGCCTAATAAGTTATTTATTTAACTCATTATAATGGCTCTCCTAAACCTTCCTTTTTATTGTTAAACTTTCCATGTTTAACATGAAAAGAGGCCCTGTTTCAGTTGCCTCTCCTAGGTGAGGACTTCACTTCTAAGTTCATAAAAAAAAAAAACCCAAAAAACCTGAGGCCATTCACCAAGATTTTCTTCTTCTCTTGTCTCCATTTTATATCTTGGCACATAATAAGCCTTAATGAATGTTTGACTGAGCAAAATAAGTTACCGTATAAGGCAGAATGAGAGAGGAAGCCTCTGCATATCTAGAACTAGAGTTATAAATAGGATTTCTTTCCCCTGGGACAAATTTACTGATAAGTTTTGTTTAGTGTTAAATATAGTTCAACAATTGAATATGGATAATCAGTTATATTATGTGGATTTGTCCCATCCTAATTAGAATTTGGTCCAGGTGCCTGTTCACTTACCAATTCCTTCTTTTTCATGCATTCCATGAGTATTATGAAAAGATGCTGAGCTTGAGTTCGAGTATAGGTGAATGTTTTCTGGATGGTAACTAGCAATTGATCCCTCAAAGACTCATTAATGAGGCTGAAAAGCAAAAGAAACATCATTAAAATGCACATACAATATAGGCTTAGCATCAATTCATGACTATACATAAAGAATTAAAAGATCAACTACTTTTTTCAAGGAAGGGGAAAAATATAAATTTGGAGAAGGACAGTGGTGGGAAAAGCGAACCTGTAGAGTGGAAAACTTTGAAGTAACAGTTTTTTAACCTTTGAGATTTGATTTCAAATGCAGGCTGTCCATAGGTTGACAGCTATGAAGATTTCTAAAAGAAGGCAAGCATGGGGATTTTCCATTTGGATTTTGATTTCAGCTGGGATTTTTGCTTGAGTTGAACATACAAGTGTGCCAGCTGGCTTAGGAAAACTTGTTTTGTTTCTGTTTTTGTTTTTTTTAACTCATAATGCTTATGTCTAATAAGAATCTTTTGGTGATAGGGTAGTGCCTAAAGTTATTAAAATGAAGAACAGAAGTTTTTAAATATAGGATCTATGTTTTTAAAAATTATAACAATTACATTGAATTAATTTTCTTTGTAATCCTGTGTATTTTATTTTGTGCATTAGAAAAAATTATTTTGTGAAGAGGTCACCAGCATGCCAAAGTAGTCATTTAAGAACTCCTAGTTTAGAAAGATGTTTGACTTGTCTCCTCACCTCCAAATCCTTTACTATTCCCTCTTCGGTCCTTTCTATACAGCTTCAGTAACATGCCCCTCTACCCTAAGGTATCCATTCCCTTTCTTTAGCTTTTTGGAACTACCAGGAAAAGATTCTGACAAAAATAATGTATATGCTAATAGATAAGTTAACTAATGTTTAGTTCTCCCTGGAACAGTGCTTTTTAAGCTTTATCACTAATTATGAAATAGGATGACAGATCTTTTCCCCAAGATGGCACAGAAAGTAAAACAGCTGACCTCTAGATAGATAGAAACCATGTAATGGGCCTTGAATGTTAAATAGGCTGTGCTGAAGGGAGGACTAAGGAAAATGAAGGAAATCTTAACATCTCTAACCTTCCAGTGATCCAAGACACTTCTAAGACAGACACTTAGATAGCCCAAGAATACTTGGAAAAATACCCCTAGGATAAATAAGCCTGATCCCTATGCTATCAAGTTTCCCTTGGTCTCTAGGTCTGCCATGAAATAAACTCAGAATCACCACCCTGGTATACATTGTAGATATCAAGGCCACACATATCAGCACAAGCAGACTGTAAAGAAGCTTTATGATACAGATATGGCCAAAGTCATCACCATGATGGGGAGAAGAAAGTGTGTGTCCGACTTGCCAACAAAACTGTAATCATTTAAACAATGGCTTATAATGAACTTTTACTAAATTTCTGGAAATAAGAATCTGGTCCATGAGGAGGTCTTTTGTTATTTGGTTTTTCAAATGTTTTCTATTTAATGCATTTTTCAGTCACCCTTAGGTTTCCTTGCTTTCTTTTTCTTTTTTTAAGGGGAGAAGCACAAGAAGGTGTAAACACATTATCCAAGTAAAACAATTTAAATACTATAAATCCCCTTCTACCAGTGTCCTGGTAGCTTGCCTATATATCAGGTGGCTGCCAAGAAGGAGTATGAATGTAGAGGCAGGACTTGGACTAGGAAATGGGAAAGCCAGACTTTGAATCTCACTTCAGGTTGTGTGTACCTTGAGATCTTGGACTACTTTCTGTTGATTTCTTCTTATCTCTAGTGCTTAGCACAATGACTGACACTATGTAAAGTGTATAGTAATAAATGCCTGTTGACTAACTACCAAATCACCTGACAGCTTCAGTTTCCTCGTCTGTAAAATGGGGATCAATAGTGCATCATAGTATATAAAGATTTCACTTCAGAGTACATAAAGAACTAAATCCAAGTGCTATCTATGACACATATTGACTGGTGACTTTGGGCAAGTCCCCGAATCTTGAATTCCTCATCACTAAAAGGAGATTAGAAGATTGACCTCTGGAGTTCCATTCATGACCTTATGAGTCTTGTACCAGGCTTCCAACTTTATACATTTATGATTGTAATACTTTACAAATCTTGAATGCAAATGACTCCAGAGAACTTTATACTCACAGTATCATACTTTTATGAAATATTTCTGATTATCCACTTAGGATAGCTTTTTCTGCATGTAGACTTTTAAATTTTTACTATCTCACAATTTCTTTTCCTTTGTCATCCTGCTTAACCATGAGAATGACAGAATAGTAGGCCCCCCCAGAGACCTTAGAGAAAATGTAATTCAACCTCCAAATGTTTTAGATAAGGAATCTGAAGCCCAGACTTATTTAAAGTCAAGTAGGAAGTTCATGGCAGATGCAGGTCCAAGACCATGGCTCCTATTTCCATGCTCTTTCTTCTTCACAATTATTATTGCTTACCATTTCTCCCTTTGTAAAACAAAAAGAGTGTGAGGATCAAAATAAAGCTCCCAAAGGTAGTTCACTAGAAACATGTGTCTAGAGAAGGAAGACCTGAGTTCACCCTGGCTTCAGCCATGACTGTTTGTGTGACCATAGTTACTTAATCTCTGCCTCAAGCAATTTGAGTTTGCCGAGTAAAGGCATTACAAAAGGTCCAGGAACTAGGATGCTCTGTCCACTGTGGCACTAGTTAGGTGCCCTTGTTTCTGTCAAATCTATCAAGGATTACATTCAAAGATGGACACTAGTTAATAGCAATTCTCTGTATATTTATTTTCCTTTCCTTGTATGGAACACTAGCTATGTTTAACCCAAGTGAATATTTAGATCATGTCTATCTAGCTCACAGGATAAGGAGAGTATAAACTTTTATGCACTGACGCTCATTCTCCCAGCTGATTCTTCAAAACTATTTATGAGTCCAAGCATAACTAAAAAGGATTGTAGAAGAGGAAACTGAAAACTAGTGAGCAAGTGACTTGTCTTCAACACACATACACACACACATCACATATGCTTCCATAATATCTATTTATATAGATATACTTATATGTTCATATATACATAAATATATACATACATGCATGCACACATATACATACACATACTATATAATACTACATTTTTAAATAGTATTAAATTTTTTATATTATATTGTATTGAATTATAATATTTTGGGAAACTAGGTAGTATAGTGGATAGAGTCTGGAGTCAGAAAATCCACAATTCAAATTTGGGCTGAATCACTTTCTAACTGTGTGATCCTGGGCAAATCACTTAACCTTATTTATTTCAGTTTCCTCATATGCAAAATGAGCTAGAGAAAAATGGCAAATCTCTCTAGTATCTTGGCTAAGAAAACCTCAGATGGAATCATGAAGAATAGGACATGACTAGAATTACTGAACAACAACAATATTGTAATGTTCGGACTAACTCACTGGAGGATCTTGGTACCAGTCAGAGTAAAAGAAGAATGAAGAGTCAGGACTCACATGGATGGTCAAACATGGAATCTTTTTATTCCAAATTCTCTCAGCCTTATATACCCTAATACCCTTATGTAACTATACCACACTGCACATGTGGGGCCACATAAACAATTTGCCATTGTGTATACAGGTTTGCCACTTTCTGCTTTAATTACAACACAGATTGTCACCAATCCCTGACTTCTCAGGAAGCCCGAGGAGCCTTCAGGTGGGGGTGGGGAGCCAAACCAGACACTCTCAGCAGGGTTCCTTTTACTGGGCTAAAGCGTCTTATACCTTGCCCAGAGATCCCCACTATCTGTAGCCCTCTACACAATATTATTATTTTAGCAGGGAATCATGATAGGGAATACCCCTGTGATTTCACTTAGATAATATAAGGAATTCCCAGATGAAGGAACTCCTTCTTATTAAAGCATATTGGAATCTCCCCTTCAATTTTTAGAGACATGTCTGGATAATCGAGAGATTAAATGATTTACTCAGAAATCACCACAGACTACTGTGTATCAGAGCTGGAACTTGAATTCTCTTTCTCCACTACATCACTCTGCTTCTTAAAATCATTTTAATATATTATGTTATATTTCTCCCATTAGAATGTGCGCTTTTTGATAGGTGAGATAATTTCATTCATTGTATTCATCTCCCCAAATGTCTAGCATTTAACATCATGCCTATTGATAGACTGATACTATGAAAGCTTCCATGTAAAAAGCATATCATATTTTTATTGAAATGGCTTAAGCATTTGTGATTGGGGAGAGACACCTATTAAAGCATGAAATCTCAAAATGCTTTAAATTTGTGTGCTTCTTTGGGAAAAGTGTGCTATCAGACAGTTTTTTTTCATATGTGGGGAATAAATAGAAGTTATGACTGAAATAGGAGTTAAATTAAAAATATATGAGCAAATGTGCTTCAGAGACCCAAGAGAGACAAGAGAGAGGAATGGCCAGGGCATGCAAGGGAAAGGAGCTATAACACTGTGTACAGTAGCCAGTGAAATGTGGAGGAGGTGCAAGGTGAATGATTGAGAAGTGTTTATGCAGGTATCTAGGAAGCTAAATTATACTGAGTGAGAGAACTTGTGGAAGGAGTGGACTCAGGATAAAACAGGAGAGAAGGGGAGTTCACTGTGAATATCTGTGAAACAAGAAGGCTCTGGGCTACATCAATGAGTAACAAATGGTAACAGCAGGGTGAAGAGTCTTAACAGGACTGCCAAGGCCACATGAATTAAGGTGCTCCAAAAAGCACCGTGTAGTAAGAGAGCAAGAATCAACAGATTGTTCCTACTAGTCATGTCCCCTGGCTTTGAGAGTAGGGATTGAAACCAGAGCATTATCACAGTCTTTGCATATTGTTGCTAATCAGGTCATAGAAAGAAATCCACATGTCCAAGATGACATGAAACAAGGATAGACCTAATGAGAATGAGGTAGCATATTTGCTTTGATTCTCTCAATGTCTTTTAAAAAAATGAGAATCTATAACTCCTGTACCAACCTAAGTGTATTTGTTACAGAAAGATGCTACTTTTACTAAGATGAAAAAAACCCAAGGCCATGTTTTTTTTTTTTTTTTTACATTTTCATAGATTTGGAAATGGAAGGGACCTCAGAATTAATTTCTTCCAACTCCCTCACTCTCTATATAAGAAAAGTAAAGGGAATAGTCCAATGTTCCACAGTCTTAAAACTCAAGATCTCAATTCCAAATTCACATGAGTGAGGAAGAAATGAAGTGAGAGGCAAAGGAAACAGGGACAGTGCAAACTTTTGTGGGATGAAGATCATTTTTGTTGTTGATACTTCAGAACTATTTGCAAAGTCAAGTAAGACTAGAAGGGACTATAGAAATTAAATAGTCCAATCCCCTCATTCTACAGACAAGGAAACTCTGAGCTAATGAGGCAAGGGATTTGTCCTCTATAAATCAGTCTCATTGTGAGATCAGTTTGCCATCTTGTCATTTTTATCTCCACCACATCTCTCACATTTGACTTTTTCTTTTTTATTCATACAATTATTTCTACTTTTCACCTTAACTGCTGCAATGGCCTTCCATTTCAAGTTTCTCCCCATTCCACTATGTCTTTCATATATTTGCCCAAAGTGGCAAATACTTAGGAGGCAGCTGGCTGGCACAGTAGGCAGAGTGCTGGTCTTGGAGTTAGAAAGACTTGAGGTCAAATCCAGCCACTTTTATACACTTTTTATTGTGTGACCCTAAGTAAATCACTTAAGCATTGATAGCAAGAGAATCTTCTTCTGTAAAATGGGAATAGTTGGCTAAATTCTATTATGGAGTTTCCTTACTCAATAAACTCCAGTGACTCTCTTTTGACTCTAAGATTAATTTAATCTCCTTTTGTCTTTTAAAGTCCTTTCTAATGGGGCTAAAATCTATGTTTCCAGCCTTTCTGTACATTATTCTCCTTCATTCATCTTAAGATTACATAAAGGATCTTAAAAGAGAGTTAGAAGAAATATGGGGAAATGAAATGAGATTATTGCAAAAAAATGGAAAAAATGGAAAAAGAATGCAATGAACAAAAAATTTAATTGGCCAATTTCAAAGAGTTAGAAACAGTAATTGAAGAAAATAAGACACTAAAAATTAGAATGGAACAAATGGAAATGAATGACTCAACAAGATTTCAAGAATCAAACAAAAACAAAAAAATGAAAAAAATAGAAGAAAATATGAACTATGAACTAATATGACATTGAAATAATCCACTTATCACCTCATGAAAGAAACCCCAAAATTAAATCCCCAAGGAATATCGTGGTTAAATTTCAGAACTATAGTACCAAGGAAGAGATATTGCAAGCAGCCAGAAAGAGACAATTTAAATACCGGGGAGTCATAATTAGGATCACCCAGGACCTAGAAGCTTCCACATTAAAGGATCAAAGGGCATGGAATCTGATATTCTAAAAAGCAAAGGAACTGGGATTACAGCCAAGAATAAGCTATCCAGATAAAATGAGCATTATCTTTCAGGAAAGAAGATGGACATTAAATGATATAGGTGAATTTCACCTATTTCTAATGAAAAGACCAGAACTGAACAAAAAATTGGATCTCCTAACACAGAACTCAAGAGAAAAATAAAAAGGAAAAAGGAAAAAAAACTCTTGAGAACTGTCTTTTCTGTTATATATTATATTATTAATTATATTTATATTATTATATATTATATAATGTATAATTATAATTAATTATATTATATATATATTATACTTAGAGAATGAGGGTATAAGTTGATTTTATTATGATAATATGAAAAAGAAATTAGAGGTAGAAAAGGGATCACACACACTGGAAGAAGAAGAGGTTAAACAAAGGAAATTACATCACAGGAAGAGGAAAAAAAATTTATCACTGAAGGAAAGAAGAGAGGAGGATGAACATTGTGTTAATCTTACTCTCATCAGATTTGGGTTTGAGAGAGATGTATTTGGTATCACAAAGAAACTTGCTCACTTTATAAAGAAATAGGAGGGAAAGGGGGGAAAGAGAGGGAAAGACTAATAGAAGAGAAAACAGAAAAATCAGGGGAAAGGTGTAAAAAAGGGGGTGGGGCTCTAAAGGGGAAGGACTGTTTGAGGGATGTGGTCATCAAAAGCAAAATACTGGGGAGGAGGGAAGGGGGATAGTAAAGAGAAAAGCATAACCTAGGGCAAATAAGATGGCAGAAAATATACAATTAGTTATTTTAACTGTTAATGTGAATGGGATGAACTATCCCATAAAGTGGAAGCATATAGCGGACTGGATTAAAAGCCAGAATCCAACAATATGTTGTTTACAAGAAACACATTCAAAGCATAATGATACATACAGAGTGAAGATAAAGGGCTGGAGTAGAATCTATTATGCTTCAGGCGAACAAAAAAGCAGGGCTAGCAATCCTGATCTCAGATCAAGTAAAAGCAAAGATAGATCTAATTAAAAGAGACAAGAAAGGAAACTATATCTTACTGAAGGGTACCATAGATAATAAGCAATATCAATACTAAACATATATGCACCAAATAATATAGCATGGAAATTCCTAGAGGAAAAGTTCAGAGAGATGCAAGAAAAAATAGACAGCAAAACTATAATAGTGGGGGATCTCAACCTTGTTCTCTTAGAACTAGATAAATCAAACCACAAAATAAATAACAAAGAAGTTAAGGATGTAAACAAAATGTTAGAAAAGTTAGGTATGATAGATCTTTGGAGGAAATTAAATGGGGCCAGAAAGTTTACTTTTTTCTCAGTGGTTCATGGAACTTATAAAAAATTGACCATGTGTTAGGACATAAAAACCTCAAAATCAAATGCAGAAAGGCAGAAATAGTAAATGCATTTTTCCAGATCATGATGCAATAAAAATCACATGCAATATAAGGCCAGGAGAAAATAGACCAAAAAGCAATTGGAAACTAAATAATCTCATCCTAAAGAATGAGTGGGCGAAACAGCAAATTACAGACAGAATTATAAATTTTATCCAAGAGAATGACAATAATGAGAGAACACACCAAAATTTGTGGAATGCAGCCAAAGAAGTAATAAGGGGAAATTTTATATCTCTAGATGCTTATTTGCATAAAACAGAGAAAGAGAAAATCAATAAATTGGGCTTGCAATTAAAAAAAAAACTAGAAAAAGAACAAATCAAAAACACCCAATCAAATAACAAAATTGAAATCCTAAAAATAAAAGGTGAGATTAATAAAATTGAAAGTAAAAAAAAACTATTGAATTAATAAACAAAATTAAAAGTTGGTTTTTATGAAAAAACCCCACAAAATAGATACATCTCTAGTTAATTCGATTAGAAAAAGGAAAGAGGAAAATCAAACTGTTAGTCTCAAAAATGAAAAGGGAGAACTTTCCACCAATGAAGAGGAAATTAGAGCAATAATCAGGAGTTACTTTGCCCAAATTTATGCCAATAAATTTGATAACCTAAATGAAATGGAGGAATACCTACAAAAATATAGATTGCCCAATTAACAGAAGAGGAAATAAATTACTTAAATAGTCCCATTTTAGAAAAAGAAATATAACAAGTCATTAATCAACTCTCTAAGAAAAAATCTCCAGGGCCAGATGGATTTACATGTGGATTCTACCAAAATTTAAAGAACAATTAACTTCAATAGTATATAAACTATTTGAAAAAATAGGGAATGAAGAACTCCTACCAAATTCCTTTTATGACACAGACATGGTACTGCTACCTAACCAAGGTAGAATAAAAATAGAGGAAAAAAAATTATAGACCAATCTCCCTAATGAATATTGATGCAAAAATCTTAAATAAAATATTAGCAAAGAGATCACAGAAAATCATCCCCAGGATGATACAACACGACCAAGTAGGATTTATACCAGGAATGCAGGGATGGCTCAATATTAGGAAAACTATTAGCATAATTGACTATATCAATAACCAAATTAACAAAAAAAAATATGAGCATCTCAATAGATGCAGAAAAAGCATTTGATAAAATCCAACATTTATTCCTTTTTTTGGTGAAAATGGATATTTATTTTTTTTAATTTTTAAATTTTTATTTTATTATTTTTCTTTATTAAAGCTTTTTATTTCCAAAACATATGTATGGGTAATTCTTCATCACTGATCCTTACAAAGCTTTCTGTTACAAATTTTTTCCCCCTAATCCCCACCCTTCTCTTAGATGGCAGGAAGTCCACTACATGTTAATTATGTTAAAATACTTGACAAATAGAATATATGTATACATATTTCCAGACATTTTGCTGTGCAAGAAAAATTGTATCTACAAGAAAAAAAATCTGAGAAAGAAAACACAATGCAAGCAAACATCAATAGAGAGCATGAAAATGTTATGTTGTGGTCCACATTTCATATCCCTCTCTCTGGGTGTATATGGCTTTCTTCTATGAAGAATTGGAACTGGTTTGAAACATTTCATTGTTGAATAAAGCCATGTCCATCATAATTGATCATCATATAGTCTTATTGTTGCCATGTCTAATGAGCTCCTGGTTCTGCTCATTTTGCTCAGCATCAGTTCGTGCAAGTCTCCCAACATCCATTCCTATCAAAAACACTAGGGAATATAGGAATAAATGGTCTTTTCCTTAAAATAGTAGCATCTGTTTAAAACTATCAGCTAGCATCATATGTAACGGTGATAACCTGGAACCATTCCCAATAAGACCAGGGATGAAACAAGGTTGCCCACTATCACCATTACTCTTCAATATTGTATTAGAAATGCTTGCTTTGGCAATAATAAAAGAAAGAGATTATAGGTATCAGAGTTGGTTATGAGGAAACCAAATTATCACTCTTTGCAGATGATATGATATTCTATTTAGAGAACCCTAGAGAATCAACTAAAAAACTATTAGAAATAATCCACAGCTTTAGCAAAGTTGCAGGATAGAAAATTAATTCACATAAATCATCAGCATTTTTATACATCGCTTAACAAAATCCAAAAGCAAAAGGTACAAAGAGAAATTCCATTGAAAATAATTGTCAATAGTATAAAATATATTTGGGAATCTATCTGCCAAGGGAAAGTCAGGAACTATATAAGCAAAACTACAAAATATTTTCCACAGAAATATAGTCAGATCTAAACAATTGGAAAAATATCAAGTGCTCTTGGATAGGTTGAGCAAATATAATAAAGATGACAATACTATTTAAACTAATCTATTTATTTAGAGTTATACCAATGAAACTCCCAAGAAATTATTTTACTGACCTAGAAAAAATAACAACAAAATTCATCTGGAAGAACAAAAGGTCAAGAATTTCAAGGGAATTAATGAAAAAAAAAAGCAAATGAAGGTGGCCTAGCTGTACCAGATCTAAAACTATATTATAAAGCACCAGTCATCAAAACCATTTAATATTGGTTAAGAAACAGAGTAGTTATCAGTGGAATAGGTTACATTCACAGTACAAAATAGTCAATGACTATAGTAATCTTGTATTTAACAAACCCAAAGACCCCAGCTTTTGGAATAAGAACTCACTATTTGACAAAAACTTCTTGGAAAATTGGAATCTAGTATGGAAGAAACTAGGCATTGACCCACACCTAACACCGTATACCAAGATAGAGTCAAAATGGATTCATGATCTAGATCTAAATAATGATATTATAAAGAAATTAGAAGAGCATAGGATAGTTTACCTCTCAGATCTGTGGAGGAGGAAGGAATTTGTCACCAAAAAAGAAGTAGAGATCATTATTAATCACAAAATAGATAATTTTGACTATATTAAGTTAAAAAGTTTTTGTACAAACAAAATTAATGCAGACAAGATTAGAAGGGAAGCAATAAACTGGGAAAACACTTTTACATTCAAAGATTCTCTGTCAAAGGCCTCATTTCTAAAATATATAGAGAATTGATTCAAATTTATAAGAATTCAAGCCATTCTCCAATTGATAAATGATCAAAGGATATGAACAGACAGTTTTCAGATGAAGAAACTGAAACTATTTCTAGTCATATGAAAAGGTGCTCCAAATCACTATTGATCAGAGAAATGCAAATTAAGACAACTCTGAGACACCACTACACACCTGTCAGATTGGCTAAGATGACAGGAAAAGATAATGATGAATTTGGAGGGGATGTGGGAAAACTGGGACACTGATACTTTGTTCGTGGAACTAGGAACGAATCCAACCATTCTGGAGAGCAATTTGGAACTATGCTCAAAAAGTTATCAAACTGTACATATCCTTTGACCCAGCAGTGTTTCTACTGGGCTTGTATCTTAAAGAGATCTTAAAGGAAGGAAAGGGCCCCACATGTGCAAAAATGTTTATGGCAGCCCTTTTTGTAGTGGCAAGACACTGGAAACTGAATGGATGTCTATCACTTAGAGAATGGCTGAATAAATAAATTATGGTATATGAATGTCATGGAATATTATTGTTCTGTAAGAAACGACCAGCAGGATGATTTCAGAGGGGCCTGGAGAGACCTACATGAACTGATGCTAAGTGAAGTGAGCAGAACCAAGAGATCATCGTACACAGCAATAAGACTATACGATGATTAATTCTGATGGACATGGTTCTCTTCAACAATGAGGTGATTCAAACCAGTTCCAATTGTTCAGCGATGAAGAAAATCATATACACCCAGAGAGAGGCCTCTGTGGACCACTAAATAGCATTTTAATGCCTTCTGTGAATGTTTGCTTGCATTTTGTTTTCCTTCTTAGATTTTTTTTTCTCTTTCTAGATCTGATTTTTCTTGTGCAGCAAGATAACTGTATAGGTATGTATACACACATTGGATTTATCATATATTTTAACATATTTAATATGTATTAGGCTACTTGCCATCCAGGGGAGGTGGTGGGGGAAGGAGGGAAAAATTTGGAACAGAAAATTTTGCAAAAGTCAATGTAGAAAAATTACTCATATGTTCTGTAAATAAAAAGCTTTTATAAACAAAAAATTCTTTTTAGTCAGTGAAGTCTTCACTTAAACATGTTTATGAATGTAATCCTTTTTTATTCCCTTAGCTGCCTCAATTTGCTCATGCTATTCACTTACCTGATAAAGTAAGTAAATTCTATGAAGTAATCTACATTCCATATTTTTGAATTGAGAGAATAGCAGTTGGCTGTGGCTTCTGGAAATTATGGGGGAAAGAGATCAGTAAACTTTGCTTGTACTGCTTTGTGGAAGTTGCCCAATTTCTTCTAATTTGCGCATCCTTTTTTACTACTTAAGGAATAATTGGGTTTCACTTGGTTTTGGAGCTGGAAGGAATAGTTAAAATTTTTAGACATTATTCACTTTTTTGTTATTTGCAAAAAGCAATAAAAAAAGCAAAAAATGTCTATCACTTTGATTTCTGAGAAAGTCCTTTAAAATTAAAATATTTTTCTCTGTACCTATCTAAAATACCTAGATGTGAAAATATAAAAAGTTCACCCAAGATGAAAACCAAATATAACTCTCTACTCAATACAAAACTTTGCATATACCTGCATTCTCTGTCTACCTCTCTCTCTCTGTTTCCATCTGTCTGTCTGTGCCTCTTTTTGTCTCTCTCTCCCTCTTTCTCTTTCCCCTCCCGTCTCCCACACACACACCTTACCACCTCCACTTTCATAACTACACACCCACACATACCTACACATATCTACCCACATACCAGCTTCAGGAAGGTCTGGATTAAAGCTCAGCCTCTGACATCTATTGCTGTACTATAAGGCAAGTGACAAGTTCTCATCCATCTAGTGAACTCCCTTCCGGGAGCTCTCCATGTGAATGAAATCACAAATCCACATCTGAGGATTGAATTGTGGCTCACACTCTTCTTACCTCTGTGACTCTTTAACCCTTCCTTCTATCAGGAAATGCTATTTGTCTTCATGCCTGGGAAAAGCATCTTAGCATAGTCTAACTCTAAGCTTCAGCTTTTAATGTAATGAAATAATTATATTTCAGTATTTCTGGGAATCACATATTCTCAGCTAGAAGATGGATTTAGAACTGAGAGATCTACGGGGCCATTTATTCCATCTTCCTCATTTTACAGATAAAGAATATAATACTTGGAGAATTTATGTGACTTACCTAAGATCATAAGTGTATTAAGTAATAGGGAAAATTTTGAATTTAGGTTCTTTAATTTCAAATTAAGTTCCCTTTCCACTGCGATATGTTGCCTCAGTTGATTGTAAAATTAAAAAGGAAATCATTCCCAAACTATTTATCTCAAGAATCAAGGTGAAAAAGCTCTTTGTCTTCAGCAATCACCCTTAAAGGAAAAGAAAGTTAAAGAAAGTTTCACAAAAATTACTTCAGCCACTGTTTGTGGACAGGTTTTCCTATGACTGTTATAATAACTTATATTTAGATAGAGCTTTAAGGTTTACAAAGGACATTATATATATATATATATATATACATATATATATATATATAAATAAATTTATTCAGTCTTACAGTCTAAGCTATTAAAATTTACTTAATCCATTTGTTCAAATACTAGTAACTGTTTTGATAATTATGAATTAATGTGCAGAGAACTGTGCTGGAGGTGACATACAAAGTTTCAATTAGACAAAATAAATGAAGGTAATTTTGGGGGAAGGTCACAAGCAGCTAGAGTGGGGCTTAGTTAGGTGGTACTTAAGGTGATCTCTGAAGGAAAGAACTGAACTAATGTATATCTAAGATAGGTTGCCATTCTGAAAGGGAAAGCAGGAAATTAAAAAAAAAAACAACACAACACATTTTCTGTTTGTGTGTTTGTGTGTGTGTGTGTATGTATGTATAAATACAACTAATTCTTGATGCTTGGACACAGAATTGGATTCATATAAACTTGCCTTCTTTATACTATAAATTATAAAACAAACCCTGTCCCAATTTTTTTCCCAAGATATACTATGTGGGGTCAGTTTGGTGCTTGGGTAGAGTATGGAAATGCCTTCATGCTGTGACTTCAAGAATTAATTATACACTATTTACTTCAAGGGCCCTAGCAATGCTTCATCTTACAAATACTTTCACAAGTTGTTTCCAAACACTTAAAAATACTTTAACAGGGAACAGTTAGTCTTTCCACAATTTAGTTACTTTGGATAGCTACTTCCTCAGGTAATAATTAAGAGAATCCTTCAAAAAGTAGAGAAGAGTATTGAGATGAATGGAGAAGGAGGTGGGGAGGTGAAACTAGATCAAGGAAAAAGGAAGAAGTAATTCAAAGTCAGAGTCATTTTATCCAAGAAAAAAAGAATGGAGAAGAGAGGCAAAGTTGTTTAATGTTGCTTAAAGTCAAATGTCAAAGATAAGGGAATTCACTGAAGAATAGGTCCACAAAATATAAGTCAATTTTTTTTTCTGAATTCCAGCTATCTTTAACTTAATCCATACTTTTAGGGACATAAAATTACTAGAAAATTTTTTTTCCTAGAAAAACAAAGTCAAAAACCCAAATAGTCTCTCCCCACCACTGTAGTCATTTAGTCAGTCAGTGAACAATTACATACTTACAGATGCAGGGCTCTATGGTAAATCCTGGTGATACAAAATTCTGCTATCAAGGAGCTAACAGTCATATGGGGAGATTCCATGAAAACAAGTATGTATGTACAAGATATATGCAGGTTAAATTGGGGGTAGTCTCAGAGAGAAGTTTGTAACATGGATAGAATCAGAGAATTTGAGGATTAGAACTAATCTAATCCCCAAACCAAAGGGATCTCTCTATAGCATCAAATGACAAGTGGTTATCCAGACTCTGCTTAAAGTTTTCTCAGGAAGGGAAACCTCCTGAGGCAACTCATTCCATTTTTTGGATAGTTCTAATTATTAGAAGAAGCAGCTGATAGCTCAGGCAATTAGGAAGACCTGAGTTTGGATCCAAACTCAGACAATTCTAAACTGTGTGATCCTAGATAAGTTACTTAACTTGTGATTGCCTGACAAAATGGACCCACTAGATCCATGAATAAGGAAATAGCAGACCACTCCAAATAGGATCATAGAGGGTCAAACATGACTGAAATGATTGAACACAATTATTAGAAAGTGCTTCCTGAATCAAATTTTAATTTGTCTTTATTGCTTCTACCCATGTTTTCTTCAATCAATCCTCATATCAGTGTCCCCAAACCTCCCAATGCTTTAGTTTGACTTATTTAGTCTCATTTTTTTTTTTGCCACACAATAGTGGTTGGCTCATTGGCACAGGTAACAGAGGACTGGCCACTGATCCTATGCAATCCCTTTGTAGAGCCTAGACAATCTCCTTTTACAAATATCATTGGATGGGAAGTTTTCTTTGAGTTGTAACCTGACAGGTTTTGGCGATCCAATTCTTTCTCACTTGTTTTAAATATATGTATCAATTGGGCCAATGAATAAAATATGAGGTTGGGAGTCAGGAAGACATTTAATTTGAATCCTGTCTCAAACATGTACTAGCTGTGTAGCCTTAGAGAAGACCTTTAATCTGTCTCAGCCTTAGTTTCTTCATTTGTAAAATTTGGATAATAGGCGGAGCCAAGATGGCGGAGTGAAGATGCGACTCTCTGTGTCCTCCTCTGTCCTTCTCTCAAATCAACAGAAAATAAGCCTCTGAACTGATTTTTAAGTCAAAGAACCCAGAAATATTTGGACTAAGAAACATTTCTTGCAGAAGTTACCTTTGAAGGGCTTCATAGCAAGTCTGTTTCAGTCGGGCAGGGGGTTGAGCAGTTTGCCAGGTGCAGCTCTGGAAGAGAAGGCAGAAAACTGGGCGGGACTCAGCTCAGAAGGGAAGAAACTCTAAACACCTGGGGAGTATATTTGAGACACTCTGCCCTGATTGTGGGCAGGTGCTTTGGCAGATCTGCCTTTTATGAAAGAAGGATTAGAACCCTCTGCAAACACAAAAGTCCTAGCCCAACCGGCTTAGCACCGGAAGTTAATTAGCAGAATTGCCCTAGGGAAAACTACCACAGCCACCACTTGTCAGCTTCAAACAGACCCCAAGTTTGTTTGTTTGTTTGTTTTTAATGAGTAAGAAGCAGAAGAGAGCTCTCATCATGGACAGCTTTTATGGAAAGAAAGAAGGGCAGACCTCAGATCCTGAGGTTCCTAAAGGGAAAGTAACTCCAGAGGAAGCCATCAAGGGAGATAGGACCTGGTCCTTTCACAAGGCTTTCCTGGAAGACTATATAAAGAATATCAAAAGATAGCTAGATGATAAATGGGGAAATGAATTGAGATCAGTGCAATAAGCCCTCCAAAAGAGATATGATAAAGACACCAATTTACTGAAAAACAAAATTGGTGAATTGGAAATAGACAACAATGCATTGAAAAACAAAACTGGTGAATTGGAAATAAACAACAATGCATTGAAAAACAAAATTGGTGAAGTGGAAATAGACAACAATGCATTGAAAAACAAAACTGGTGAAGTAGAAAAAGTATGCAATGAACAAATTGGACAGTTACAAAATGAGCTGAAAAAGGTGACTGAAGAAAACAACACATTAAATATTAGAACTGAACAAATGCAAATTACTAACTCAATAAGACTTCAAGAATCAGTCAAACAAAAACAAAAAAATGAAAAAATTGAAGAAAATATGAAATATCTCCTAGGAAAAACAAGTGACTTGGAAAACAGATCTAGGAGAGACAATCTAAGGATTATTGGACTTCCTGAAAGCCATGATGAAAAAAAGAATCTAAACACTATCTTCCAGGAAATCCTGAAAGAAAACTGCCCTGAGGTTGTAGAATCAGAAGGCAAAATCACCATTGAAAGCATTCACCAATCACCTCCTGAAAGAGACCCCAAAATTAAAAACCCAAGGAATATCGTGGCTAAATGTCAGGATTATCGCACCAAGGAAAAGATTTTGCTAGCAGCTAGAAAGAAACAATTCAAATACCAAGGATCAATAATTAGAATCATACACGATCTGTCAGCCTCCACATTGAAGGATGGAAGGGCCTAGAAACAGATATTCTGAAAGGCAAAGGAACTTGGATTACAGCCAAGAATAACCTATCCAGCTAGAATGAGTATTATCTTCCAGGGAAGAAAATGGTCATTTAATGATATAGGTGAATTTCACCTATTTCTAATGAAAAAGACCAGATCTGAACAAAAAATTTGACCTCCAAACACAGAACTCAAGAAAAGCATAAAAAGGTAAAAAGGAAAGGACTCTTGAGAACTATATTTCTACTATAAGGATACTTAAAGATTGGAGGTATAATTTGATATTACTTCAATAATATGAAAAAGAAAACTAGAGAGGGAAAGGCTATCCTATTGGGGAAAAGAGGGAAAAGGTGGTAAAATAAGGTTTTAAAAAAAGGAAGTAAAAATAAGGTAAAATTTCATGAAGAGCCAAAGAAAACTTAATATAGTTGAGGGAAAGAAAGGAGGGAGATGAGCATTGTGTAAATCTTATTCTCATCAGATTGGGCTCTAAAAGAGTATATCAGCCACATTTGGTTTCACAGAGAAACTTGTCCTTCCTCATAGGGAAGTGGGAGGGAAAGGAGGAAAAAAAAGGGATAAACTAATAGAAGGATTAGGGGAAAGGTGTAAAAAAAGAGGGAGGGTTCTAAAGGGGGGAGGACTCTTAGAGGGTGGTGGTCATCAAAAGCAAAATACTGGGGAGGGGGGAAGGGAGAAAGGGGAAAGGAAAGAGAAAAACATAACTTGGGTAAATAAGATGGCAGGAAATACAGAATTAGTTATTTTAACTGTGAATGTGAATGGGAGGAACCCTCCCATAAAGTGGAAGTGGCTAGCAGACTGGATTAAAAACCAGAATCCAACAATATGTTGTTTATAAGAAACACATCTAAAGCATAGAAACACATAGAGGATTAAGGTAAAAGGGTGGAGCAGAATCTATTATGCTTCAGGTGAACAAAAAAAGCAGGGGTAGCAATCCTGATATCAGATCAAGTAAAAGCAAAGATAAATCTAGTCAAAAGAGATAAGGAAGGAAACTATATTTTACTAAAGGGTACCATAGATAATGTAGCAATATCAGTACTAAATATATATGCACCAAGTGGTATAGCATCCAAATTTCTAGAGGAGAAATTAAGAGAGATGCAAGAAGAAATAGACAGCAAAGCTATATTAGTGGGGGATCTCAACCTAGCTCTCTCAGAATTAGATAAATCAAACCACAAAATAAATAAGAAAGAAATTAGAGAGGTAAACCAATTGTTAGAAAAGTTAGGTATGATACATCTTTGGAGAAAATTGAATGGAGACAGTAAGGAGTTTACTTTTTTCTCTGTGGTTCATGGAACTTATACAAAAATTGACCACGTGTTAGGGCATAAAAACCTCAAAATCAAATGCAGAAAGGCAGAAATAGTAAATGCATCTTTTTCAGATCATGATGCAATAAAAATCACATGCAATATAAGGCCAGGAGAAAATAGAACAAAAGCTAATTGGAAATTAAATAATCTAATCCTGAAGAATGAATGGGTGAAAGAGCAAATCATAGACACAATCAGTAATTTCATCCAGGAGAATGACAATAATGAGACAACATACCAAAACTTGTGGGATACAGCCAATGCGGTTATAAGGGGCAATTTAAATCTCTAGATGCTTACTTGCATAAAATAGAGAAAGAGAAGATAAATGAATTGGGCTTACTATTAAAAAAAAACTAGAAAAAGAACAAATTAAAAACCCTCAATCAAATACTAAATTGGAAATTCTAAAAATAAAAGATTAATAAAACTGAAAATAAGAAAACTACTGAATTAATAAATAAAACTAAGAGTTGGTTTTATGAAAAAACCAACAAAATAGATAAGCCTTTAGTTAATTTGATCAGAAAAAGGAAAGAGGAAAATCAAATTGTTAGTCTCAAAAATGATAAGGGAGGACTTTCCTCCAATGAAGAAGAAATTAGAGTAATAATTAGGAGTTACTTTGCCCAACTTTATGCCAGTAATTTTGATAATCCAAATGAAATGGAGGAATATCTACAAAAATATAGATTGCCCAGGTTAACAGAAGAGGAAATAAATTATTTAAATAGCCCCATTTTAGAAAAAGAAATAGAACAAGCTATTAACCAACTCCCTAAGAAAAAATCTCCAGGGCCAGATGGATTTACATGTGAATTCTACCAAACATTCAAAGAACAATTAATTCCAATACTATATAAACTATTTGAAAAAATAGGGAAAGAAGGTATACTACCAAATTCCTTCTATGATACAGATAATGGTGCTGATAACTAAACCATGTAGGGTGAAAACAGAGAAACAAAATTATAGACCAATTTCCCTAATGAACATTGATGCAAAAATTTTAAATATGATATTAGCAATCGGATTACAGAAAATCATCCCCCGGATAGTACACTATGACTAAGTAGGATTTATATCAGGAATGCAAGACTGGTTCAATATTAGGAAAACTATTAGCATTATCAATTATATTAATAACCAAACTAAGAAAAACATATGATTATCTCAATAGATGCAGAAAAAGCATTTGATAAAATCCAACAACCATTCTTATTAAAAACACTAGAGAGTATGGAAATAAATGGGCTTTTCCTTAAAATGATTAGTAGCATCTAAATAGATGCTTTTATTTTTTAAATAAAACCATCAGCTAGCATCATATGTAATGGAGACAAACTAGAACCATTCCCAAAAAGATCAGGAGTGAAATAAGGCTGCCCACTGTCACCATTACTATTCAATATTGTATTAGAAATGTTAGCTTTGGCAGTAAGAGAAGAAAAAGAGATTAAAGGAATTAGAGTAGGTAATGAGGAAACCAAATTATCACTCTTTGCAGATGATATGATGGTGTACTTAGAGAACCCTACAAACTCAACTAAAAAACTACTAGAAACAATTCACAACTTTAGCAAAGTTGCAAGATACAAAATAAATCCACATAAATCATCAGCATTTTTATATATTACCAACAAAGTTCAGCAGCAAGAGATACAAAAAGAAATTCCATTCAAAATAAGTGTCGATAGTATAAAATGTTTGGGAATCTATCTGCCAAGGAAAAGTCAGGAACTATACAAACTAAACTACAAAACACTTTTCACACAATTAAAGTCAGACCTAGTCAATTGGAAAAACATCAAGTGCTCATGGGTAGCCCGAGCGAATATAATAAAAATAACAATACTACCCAAACTAATTTACTTATTTAGTGCCATACCACTCAAATTGCCAAGAAATTATTTTACAGATCTAGAAAAATAGTAGCAAAGTTCATTTGAAAGAACAAAAGGTCAAGAATTTCAAGGGAATTAATGAAAAAAAAGGCCGATGAAGGTGGCCTTGCTGTATCAGATCTAAAACTATATTATAAAGCAGTAGTCATCAAAACCATTTGGTACTGGCTGAGAAATAGAGTAGTCGATCAGTGGCATAGGATAGGATTTCAGGACAAACAAGCAATAACTATAGCAATTTAATGTTTGATAAACCCAAAGGCCGCAGCTTTTGGGATAAGTACTCACTATTTAGCAAAAACTGCTGGGAAAATTGGAAACTAGTGTGGAAGAAATTAGGGCTTGACCCACAGCTGACACCACATACCAAGATAAGATCTGAATGGGTTCATGATCTCGATATAAAGAGTGCTGTTATAAGCAAATTAGAGGAACATAGGATAGTTTACCTCTCAGACCTGTGGAGATGGAATAAATTCATGTCGAAAGAAGATTTGGAACTCTTAATTGAACACCAGATAGATAATTTTGATTATATTAAGTTAAAAATGTTTTGTACAAACAAAACTAATGCAGACAAGATTAGGAGGGAAGCAATAAATTGGGAAATCACCTTTACATTTAATGGTTCTGATAAAGGCCTCATTTCTAAAATATAGAGAGAATTGTCTCATATCTATAAGAATTCAAGTCACTCTCCAATAGATAAATGGTCAAAGGATATGAACAGACAATTTTCAGGTAATGAAATTAAAACCATTTCTAGTCATATGAAAAGGTGCTCCAAATCACTATTGTTCAGAGAAATGCAAATTAAGAGAAGTCTGAGGTACCAATACACACCTGTCAGATTGCCTAAAATGACAGGAAAAGATAATGATGAATGCTGGAGGGAATGTGGGAAGACTGGGACATTGATACATTGTTGGTGGAACTGTGAATGGATCCAATCATTCTGGAGAGCAATCTGGAACTATGCTCAAAAAGTTATCAAACTGTGCATACCCTTTGACCCAGCAGTGTTTTTATTGGGCTTATATCCCAAAGAGATCTTAAAGGAAGGAAAGGGGACCACATGTGCAAGAATGTTTGTGGCAGCCCTTTTTGTAGTGGCTAGAAACTGGAAACTGAATGGATGCCCATCAATTGGAGAATGGCTGAATAAATTATGGTATATGAATGTTATGGAATATTATTGTTCTGTAAGAAAGGACCAACAAGGCAATATAAAAGCTACTTCTTGTTTTTATTGTTATATGGAATATACTATTAATTTAAAGACCACAGGATTTAGAACTAGAAGAGCTGTTGGAACTTATATAATCTAACATCCTCATTTTACTGAAAAGTAATTTCATGATTAAATGACTTTTCCAAGAATCATGTAGTTAGTCATCAGTAAATCCAGGATTCTAATTCTGGTATTCTGGCTTCAGATCCAGCTTCTTTCCCTATATCAGGCTGCTTTGTTGACTTTTTACTCCAAGAACAGAAAATCCAAAAAGCCAGTAAAGCGACTCATTAGGCAGTTATTAGTCTGCTATGCAAATAAATGAAAAGGTTTTGTTGAAACAGCTCAGAGATTTTCCCAAAGAGCAGCCATGCAGTTTGAAGTTAACATTGCTGCAACTACTAAATTCGCAGCTTTCTTTGGTGGGGAAGAATTGGTTACTCAACCAGAAGCTACATCTGGGTACACATGAATTAGAGAAGAGGAGTTGTTTATGGCCTACTTTGGAATCTTAGGGTGAAAGGCATTAGGGAAGTCCAAAGCATTCTCTAGTATTAATGAAACTGCAGGCTTAGTTAATTCACTAATTTTGCAGCAACCGTAAGTTTAAATGTCAGTCAAATTGACTCAGATGGCACTCCTTCTGAGGCAGGAAAACTAAGTACAATGAAGACTAATACTTTAGAAGTATTAAAGCTATGAAAAAAACCTTTTTGCCCTTTGTTAAAGAGGAAAAGATCAAAACTAAAAATGCTGTAATGACTCAGAACATATATAGGTTCTGTTTGTTTAATCTATGCTGGAATCCTGGCATAGATATTTATCAAAACTGTTATTTTAGGAAAGGTGTTTTACCTTTATGGGCCTCACTTTCCCTATTCATAAAAAAGGAAAGATGTCTGTTTTAGATCAGATGACTTATTAAACAGCTTTAAATCCTATGACAAAAGTAATTAGTTAAAAAAAGTGTTAAAAAAGAGAAGAGGATAGTGAGAGAAATGATTATGAATAACCAATATCTTGGAGAGATTCAGAGCTCTTTCTGTTTTCCAAAGCTCTGATTTTAAGCTCAGTCCCTTGAAGGACATTGTTGATTGCATTATCTTTCTTGTTCAAGATCCTACTTTGGTGGAAGGTATTGTGTTCTGCTCTGGCATGAGAGACATATACATTCTTTGAATAGATATCCCAAAGCTCTGAGTGCTCTGGGATAGACATAATACCTCTGTCCAAAGATGACATGATGTCACTCACAACCCTTCATTTTAATATGCTCACCTCCCATTGTATTATTCAAACAGTTGATTGCCACCTTTCAGGAATACTTACTCTTTGAAGGATATATGACTTGTGAGCCTGATGCCATGATTGTCTTTGGTCTAAGAGAGATGGTCAAATGACCATCCTTTTATTAATTGCTTGCTGACATTATTAATAAGATGATTAAATTACCCAGAAACTGTATTTCTTGAAATTTTCTAATTGTCATAATAGTGTGTGGCAAAGAATGTGCTGTAATAATTTCACATGTGTTTTCTATATTAATACATATTTCTACACTAAATTACTACCTGTTAGTGAATTTTTATATAGTATTCTGCAAAAATTTGAGGTGAGTTATCACCTCAGTGGTGATGTTGTATCATCACATGATAAAATGGAAAGCACTTATTATATTATAAAATTGAAATCTGAGTGCATTGTGTATCTTGTTCTTATTTCTTTTTTCTTCACAATGTTCTTCTAGCTACTTTTTGTAATAATAAATACTGTGGTTGGCGATAGATGAATTTTCAACAATTCATCCACAGAATTCCAAAATTTACTATAACTTGATACCTCATATCAAATTTTATTAACAAGAGCCCTACATAAGTTATGGGACAGTTAAATGTACTGGATAGTTAAGTCTAGGGAGATATACAAGGCAACACAGTGGAAAGATATGTTAGACTTAAAGTCAGTAAGATCTGAGCTGGAATGGTAATCCAGATATTTACTAGCTGTGTTAACATGGTGAGTTAATTATTTAACCTTCCCCAGCCTCATTTTCTCCATCTTTCAAATGATAGTAAAAATACCACCTATTTTATCAGATTGTTGTGGAGATCAAAAGAGAGAATATATTAGAACATTTAGCTATATAAATGTTATTATTACTACTTTTAATCTTTCTTCTTTATTATAGACTTTAAAATACTTGAAAATAACTATCATGTCCCCCTTGAGTTTTTTCTTCTCCAGGCTATACATTCTAATTATTTCAACTGCTCCTTATGACTTGGAGTCAAGACTCTTCTTGGTTGCCTTCTTCTAAAAATTCTCTTCAACTTATCAACATGGTTTGTAAATTGTGATGCCCAGAACTGAACATCATATAAAAGAGTATGAACCTGTGAGCCTATAAAGAAAGAGAACAATCATCTATTAAGTGACTACAATGTACCAGGCATTATGTTAAGCACTTTACAAATATCTCATTTTATCTTCATAACAGTCTTGAGAAGAATGTACAATCATAATCTCCATTCTACAGTTGAGGAAAGTGAGGCAGACAGAGATTAAATGGCTTGCCCTTGTCACACAATAAATAATTATTGGGGGCAGGATTTAAACTCAAATATTATTTAATCCAAGGACAGTGCTCTATCCACTATCCTACATAGGTTCCTACAAGATGGAGTCCAAATGAAGTAGTGAACAGAGAGTCAATTCCTTATTCCTAGAAGAGTTACTTTCAATCTGAATAAAAATCATATTAAATTTTTTTGAATATTTCATCTTATTGCTGATAAACTGAGTCTGAAGCCCCTAAAGCTCTCAGATCTTTTCTTTAAAAACTATTATGTCATGATTTTCCTATTCTGTAATTGTAAATTTCATTTTTTGAAAATATGTTCTTCTTTATATTTTTGGTAATAGACCTTTTTTCTTATAAAGAAAGTTTCCAAATCAAAGTTTGAAAAGAATAGTTCTATATATTTTTAAAACAAAGAACAGCCTTAGTAAAGCAAGAAATGTAATTTTACTCAACTCTCCAAATATTTTGAATGCCAACTCAGCATAGTGTTCAAAATGACTTGGCAGGTAATATAATAATTTGGATAATTCTTGTGAATGAAACCCAAAGTAATAATATATGTCCTACCTAAGGAAGTGTAACACAAGCAACCTTCAGAAATGGAAAAATCATTTATTCCATGAAATAAATAGTAACAATAACTACAGGAATCTCCAGAGAAAGCAATATAAACAATAGTCCTTTTGAACTCTCCACCAGATATTGATTATCTGACTAAAGGAAAATTGTTATTGCAAGATTTTTTCCCATTTGAAAAGTACTTCCCCATTTCCATTTATCAGTCAATCTAGTCATGAACCATCTATCTTCCAAAAATTTTATCTCTCATCCATGTTCAAAGCTCTATTTATTTAAAGTGAGGCATGAAGTGGAACAAACTTTTTAGTCATTTTAATTAATAAAGATAGACAATTTAGATAACTCTAACTAAAAAAAAAATCTCTCCAGCTCCTAACAGTTATTTCTTCCTGAAATTATCTGAATACTTGTCTCTGTTTAATAATTTAGTTGGTCTTATGAAACAGACCAAATTTGCCAATAGATTTTAATCCAATAAATGGTCAAATGAAGTAAAGACAGTGATTCTCCCAATCTTGAGTTTAACTTTAAGTTAGAAATATTTCAAAATGAAGGATCTTTAAAAAAAATTATCGATGTTGGTACTTCCCTTGGTTCCAGAGAATAATCCCTCTATAATTTAAAAAAATTAGTTTTTTGGGGGTTGCTATGACTGAAAAATTCATTGCTATATTGATAGCATAGGAATAAGGATCATAAAAGTTGCCTGAAATAATCTCAATCTTCATCAAAGCCAAAAATTAATATTAACTTACTGTCATTATTTCTGTACCTCTCCCCCTCATCTCTCACCTCCATTATTCTGAAAACCTTTCCCAGGAACAGATCTACTTTTCTGCATTCCTCATAAAACCTAACCATTGTACTATTAGGCACAAATTATTTTTTTCAACAACTAAGTTTTACTTATAAATGTTTATATTATTTGTATCTTCAATACAAGAAGTCTGAATACAAGTCTATGTTTTCAAAATATTTGGAGAGTTGATTAAAATTGCATGATTCATTTTGTGTGTGTGTGTGTGTGTATGTTTACATATGTGAGTAAAGGTAATTAGATCAGTAGAATAAAAAGGACCATGATAGTGATTTGTGATATGCCAATTTTAAAATTCCAAAATGTAAAATCTTTTGCCTATGCTGAATACTGAGGGAAGAAATGCATGCTCAGAAATGCCTTTATCACTGTTTGCTCTAATATCTAGACAGATGCTCATCACTCCACATATCATCACTCAATGAATAACTATATCATCTAAATAAGTATATATCCCTCTAAAATTTTATTCTACTAGAAGATTGCACTAAGTTTGATGTCATACTAACAACTTTAAATAATGCCGCTTATGGAACTTTTTTCTCTTTAAAGCATCTCATCCTATTGGTTCTTAAGATAAGGAATCTACATTACTTTAACTCAATTCCTTTATCTGATTAAAGACATACACATAGAGACACACATATAATATTTAAATAAATATGAAATGGATGAAATAAGATTTCCCTAAAATAAATCCTAGAAACTTTCTGTAGATTCTCTCATATTAGGCATTTTATTTTACATAGCTTTTTAAACATTGTAGTTTTTTTGTGGATAGCATGTATTTGCTTACTGAGGGGAGAATTAGGGAGAAGTCTAATTTTTTTCTGTACTCACAACCTTTTTCTGGGGGGGTGGATAGAGCTGAAAAGAATTGCTTTAAGTGAGTCATCATTTCAAAGGGCCATAATATGCACAATGTTCTTGCTTTTCAATCTGCCCTTTGAAAGCAAAATAATGGAATCCCTTATGATCGAAGGTTAAGAAATAAAGCCCTAAACCCAGCCATTACCAAAAGAAAAAAATGCTATCATACATAATCATAGTTGGGTTATATTAATAATTCTGTTCAAGCATTATATTGACTTAAGATTCTAAAAGAACAATTTGACAATCTTAATTAAACATTGAAATATTATAGCCATGTTGAATAACTTGTGGTTACATTGTGACATTGAAAATTCTGAAGCTGGAGCGTAAGACAATTCATTTTCATGATGGAAATCAATCGAGGAAAGATGGTTTCTTTCTCAAAGTTATAATAAAGACAAGAGCAGAGATAAAAGCGAATAAGGTAAAAAAAAAAGAAAGAAATTAACCACAAATTTCATTTGAACCTTACATATCAGTTTGTCTTGTGAAAGGCTGTATTTTCATTGTGAAAGTTTGTCTTTCTCAGCTGCAAACAATCTTTTCCCTAAAAAGATTTTCAAGTCTGCCCACTGCAATTTATTTCAAAAGTAAATTTATTGTTGTATTTACATTCTCAGATTTATATTCTTGGTAATAGTCTCAGGATATTCAAAGCCAAAAGTGAACAATCATAAATGTTAAAAGAAGCAAAAAAATCACAAATTATATAGATCTAGTATATATACATTTAGCATATATTAAATTGCCGAAGGAACAAACTGCACATTCCTTAAATCCCTAAATTTCCAGCTTGATTTAGTTTACATGAAGGATTTCCTGAAATCATGACATTTTTATGTCTTGCTCTCAAAATTAAAATATAACTATATTATATATGTATACATATACATATATATAGGTGTATATATATGTAAATATATGGAAATAGATAGATAGACAGATAGATCTCCCCACCTCCAAGATCAGGTACTCAACATGTAATAGATGCTGAATAATTATTTGTGCATTGATTTTAGTTATCCTCCAAGGTTCCTTTCAGCTCAAAGATTTCATGTACTATGTTATAGAGGAAGTTTGAGAGAATTCCGTTGCTACAGGTTTTTCAATTAAAAATGTACAAAATCTAATATAGTATAAGCAATGAATTGCAGTTTAGATTGATTCTGCATAGTGATTGCAATAGAGTGTGCTAGATTCAAATTCAACTTAAAATTGTGATTCAGCCTAGAAAGGCAAACTTTGATGAATAAGATCTTTGGGGAAAGTCCTATTTTTTTATTAATCACAAATTGTGGCATATTAATGAAATGAATAATGTATGATAATGAATATAATAATAAAATAGTAGCTATAATAAATTGGTATGTGCATCAATTTAGCATAAGAATATAGAATAGTTAATGTGTATTATATATAATAAATAATATTATATGTAAAATATATAATGCTATACATATTCTTATATGTATAAAACATGCTACAAGAAATGAGGAAATAGATTATTTCAAAGAAACATGGAAAGAATTATGTAAATCAATACAAAGTGAAGTGGCAGAGACAGAAAAAGGATTATTATTATTAAATTGTTATTTAATAAATTAAAGTATTATTAAAATGAATAGTTGTATAGACTTGTATAAACTAATAAAAAATGAAATGAGTAAAACCAGAAGAACAATTTCCAAAGTCAAAACAACATTGTGAAAATAAATAATTCTGAAAGCTATCAATGAAATGACTCCAGATTCGGGATTCCAGAGGACCAATGATGATACTTTCTAATTGAGAAGTGATGGATTTAGGGTTCACAATGATATCTTTGTCTCTACATCGGTTTCCATATTATCTGTATTAATACATCCAATATGGATGATGAAGGAATCTATTTTCCTTGACCAATGTATTTGTTATAAAGATTTTTTTTCTCCCTGGTAGTGAGAGAGAAAATATATTTCTCTTAATTTAAAAAAAATGAATTAAAATATACTAACAGACAAGTATAATAATCCTTTACTACTTTGGCATGTCAAAATATTGCTAATATACACTAATAAATTTTCTTTGGATTTAGAAAAATTCAATCAAGAAACAAGGTATAACCATTTCTATCAGAGTTGATGAGAAATAGGATACTTATAAAGTCTAAACTAATGAATAAAAAGGAAAAATTACAATTAAATATGATTATGGTTGTTTTACAAAATACTAAAGCTACTTCCTGATTTTTTTCAAAATTATGGGCTTAATTTTTTTGTTTGATGATGAAGACAGACATAACCTTACTCTTATCTTTAAATATATGTATATACATGTTAATGATGATGATGATGTTTTTGAAGTGTTACTTAATTATCTGCTTCCCAAATATGGAAATCTAAGGAGAAATTCTATCCAGCAAACAAATTCTGGATCTGAAAATCTTTTCAGTTTGGAAGAACCTGACAGTACTGTACAACAATCTTTTATTGAAATCACTTTTTAAATGTGTTGAGTTTATGAGGCTATTTGTTCCTATTTGATTAAATGCATAAAATCAAAACTGTCAGTTCTCCAGGTGGCTCACATCATAAACTTCATTTTTATTATAATCCATTTGTAATTAGCTTTGTAAAGTAACAAAGCCAAAGCAGGAAAGGGATGAGCATGAACCCCAGATCAATCTGGTATTATTTCTTTATATTGGGGCAGGCAAGAATAAAAAAGGAGCTTCCTTGAGGCAGTGGTTTTTGGGGTTCAAGAGGAGAAGCAGTTTCCCAATAAGATAGAAGTTATTTGTTATGCTACTCAGAGAGCAGTTAACCTCCAAGGCTCCTTTCAGCTTGAAGAATCCATGGGAAAATTACATTGCTAGAAAATTTTCACTTCAAAATACACAAAATCTAATATGTTATAAGCAATGAATTGAAGTCCAGAACAGGACAACTAAGTCCAGAACAGAGCATCTTGCACCAGGTTTTAAAATTTTACCTAATTCTTTTTATATCTAGAAATTTTACTGAATATTCACCAGGGAAATGAAATTTTTGAAAGACAATTTAAGCATTCATTTCAATAATATAAAATATTTTATACAGTAAGAAGTATGGCCTATAGTATATATCTATAGTATATTTCATATGATCTCTTCATTGCTTTACAGAAATCAGATGATATTGTTACCTTTAAAACAAGGAAAACAGAGGTAAATAGGATTCCACAAATATAAATATCTTTGAAGATTCATCAGAGCTTCCTTCAAGTCTTAGCTATTCTGCAAGATGCCTTTCCCAGTAATACTTTCCCTCTAATACTACTCCCAATTTATTCTGTCTGCATCTCATTTGTATATAATTATTTGAATGCTTTCTTTCCCATTAGACTATCAGCTCCCTGCAGGCAGGGATTGTTTCCCCCCCCTTTTTTTTATCCCTAACCTTTAGCATAGTGCCTAGAATATTGTAGTCATTTAAAGAATATTAGCTGAGTGATGGACAACCTTCCTAAATATAAATTGGTCAAAGAACCCCACAGTGAGGAGAAGAGGGGATTGAAATGTTCCTTGCATTATACAGCAGTTTGATTGCAAATTATCTGAAATTCATCTTAACCTATTCTTTGATAGTTTAGAATGGGAGACAGAGGTTTTGGATATTCAGAGGAAAATAAAGGAGCACTAGGTATATGAGAGATGGTAGATTCAGCTCCTTGTTTTCCTATCTAAATGCTGTCCCTAGAACTAGGACAAAGCAGGTTTTCATTCTTGTTAAATGCAAAAAAATGATAACTCCTATGGCCTTTGAGGTTCTGTTTTAACATATGCAACTTGATTTATCCCAAAATAAAGTTATGTCTCATGGAAAATGGAATCCTCTCATATGATAATAAGTAAAGACTGTTCTCAAAATCTTAGATTAAAAACTTTTAGGATACCTTGTATGTTTATAAGATGTTTATGAGAAGTAATGTGAATTTGTGACCTTTACTATCCTTCCAAGAATGGACCTTCCAAGGGCTTAGCTGATCTTGCCTACCTGTATTCTTAGCTCTATCTTCCCATTCTAGAAAAAGCAAAGAAAGAAAAAAATGAAGAAAAGGAGGTTCTATTTGCACATAAACTCCACTTCAGTTTCCTTCTCTATTTTCAGTATAATACAGCATAGTTTGTATGAGATTTTCTTTTCTAATGGACATGTTAGATATATCCCTAAGCATCTATTTTTTTTTTTTTTAACAATCAGGATTAGTTGAGGTTAGACTGAGATAGAAATTTTTTTTTAACAAACCACACTAAGTTCCAGATTTCAAAAGCAATCTATGAATGGAAAAAACTATATATTCCTAACAAATTACCTACCCGCCTTCTTCTGAATATTTATGCCCAAATGCCAGGATGTCAGATGCCCGACCACTCCCATCACAGACAACAACAGGAACTGGAGGAGTGTCTCGAAGGTACTCCAAAACAATGGAGATTACATTTGGTCCTCCTTCCACAATGAGTGCCACAACGGGAACTCCTTGGCCGATTCCTGTATTAAAAAAGGAAAAGAAGAGGAGAAAAAAAGAGCACAAATCCAGCACACACAAAAAAAAAATTAAGTAAAGAGAAAACAACCTTGGGCAGTTACACAAGTACAGCATGTGAAGAGACAAACTATTAAAGAAATATGGTTAAAGCTAGCTCTTTAGCTGGCACCAGAATTTCCACACCAGAGAGACCAGTAGGCATAACTTCAGTGGTTAGTTAAGGAAAGAGAACATGTTTTCCTACTTAATAGTTGTAGATGACCATTAAGAGAAAGGGACTATGGCCCTTTCAAAAAGCAGTGGTAAAAAAGAAAAAAAATGTCATGATTTAGGAGATAGTACTTAAAACCTGAAAGTTTCAGTTTCAATTCTTGACATCAATGACTAACACTTACTTTACAGATAAGAAAATTGAAGACCTGAGACATGATAGGGTAGTGAGGTGGTTCAGTGGATAAACACTGGGCCTAGAGTTAAGTAGACAAGAGTTCACTGAGACACTAGTTGTGTACAGCTTAATTTCTGTTGCCTTAGTTTCCTCAACTGTAAAATTGGGAATAATAATAATGTCTATCTCCCAGAGGTACAAATGGTATAATCATAAAGCATTTTGCACAGTGCCTGGCACATAGTTTTGTTATTATTATTAGTAGTACTTTTGCTATTATTATTATTTAATAAAGAGACTTGCCTAGAGTCATAATAGATAGTAAGCAATAGAGCGTGCCTTTGAACCCAGATTTTAAAATTTTAAATCCCATGCTCTTTCTATATCACATTATTAGTACAATCCTGAGCAAAATCATTTAGCTGTTACTTCTACATTTCAGATTTCCTTATTTTACAATTAGGATATTAATTCTTATCCTGTCCTTAATATATCGAGATGAGATAATGTAGGAATAGCTATTTAAAAAAATAACATAAGTTCCACTTGTTTATCCTAACTAGTAATTTAAAAAAAAACTACATAAGAAATTAAATGTCAGACAATCTGCTAAATACTGGGGATATAAGGTAATATGAAGACATTGTCCTTGACCTAAAAAAGCTCATATTCTAATCAGAGAAACAACATGTAAGTATGAAATAAATAGAAAATAATTAGAGAGACATTTCCTAGCTCTACTTTTTTTTTGTCAGGATAACTCCCTTACTTGTGATAGAATGCAGTCAGTTGAATGACATATTTTAATTAAATGTTTTACTTGGGATGAGGGCCAGTGCAGACATCAAAAATTATTAGTTGATTTTCTGCCAATGTATTTGTCACCATGATTTTTTGAAATATAGAAAATTCCCTTGATTGAACAGATTGCTTATGCTGTAGCTGGAACTGGTTATTAACATGGGCAAGACAACCCAATCAGTCATTCTTTTTTGAATCTAATGTTTTTTAGCACATAAACATATCCTCAACCAATCTGCAGTGTCTTTTATATGAACAGAAGGAAGGCTAAAGATCATGTTGCCTCTCCTTTTCTACACCTTAATATCTGAATTTTTCTTTTCTGTACTTTTTATTCCTTACTATTCTTTGTAACATGAAAATTTTGTAACATGAAAATTATGTTCAATAAGCAATAATCATCACTGGCAAACTGGAGTATTTTCATGGAAGGGTAAATGAGATATGTTGAGGGTCTTTGAGTCCAGATGGTCACTCACTAAGCATTTATGAAGCAAGTTTTATGTGTCAGGCATTGTGATAAGAAGTAGAGATGTGAAAAAGAGCCAAAGATAATCTCTGCTTCCCATGTCTATTGGAAAACAACTATACACAAACATACTATATTCAGGATAAATTAGGTATCACAGAGAGAAGGGACTAGTGTTAAGGTGGGTCAGGAAGGATATTACGTAGAAGGGAAATTTTAGTTGGGACTTGAAGCAAGCTAGGGAAGTCAAAAGATGGAAATAAGGAGTGTTCTAGGCACGTCTGAAGATTCAGAGTCTTCTGTGAAATATTCCTCACAGCAAAGATGCCAATATATGAAGAGGAGGTGAAGTAATTGAGTATAACTTAGACTAGAGAATAGATGAGTTGGGGGAATGAGACCTGGCTTCAAGTACTTATAGAGCTTTAACACAAAAAATAACTTTGATTTATTTCCTTTGTCCTAAAAGTACAGAATAGGGGGTAAATGAGGGAAGCTGAAGTAAGATAGATTTATATTTGATGAGAGGAAAATCTTCCCAAAAATGAGAGCTATAGAAAGATAGAATATACTATCAAGATGAGTGGAGGGTTGGAGGTAGTGATTTTTCTATCATTGTAGATAATCATGTGGAGATTGAATGACCACTTAAACTATTGGAACTATTGGAAAGGGGAATCTTGCTAAGGGACAGATTAGATAACCTCTGAGGTATTTTCTTTCACATAAGGAATAAAGATTTCATGGCTTAAAATTAGGATAATTGTAAGATAAGAGAATGTTTGCTTCCATATCTGTTATTGGAAGTCAAAACTAGCTTAATGCTAAAAATTACAATTATTCTATTGTAATATAGTATTAATGTTATATTAATATTATTATATATATTCTTATTTTAAAATTATATTATAATTATAATAATTATACTATGTTAATAAACACCATAAGGTGAAGTATAATTAGTTTCTTCTATTTTAGGCAGTGTCAAATATTATACACATATGATACGTACATATATTTATACACAAATTATTATATTATATAAAACATTTTAATTATGTTTAGAGACAAATTATTTCATAATCAGCAATGCTTTGTTTCTGGGATTTTATTTCGGTGTAGGGAATACTGAAATGACCTCTATCAATGTAGAGGCAAACCTAAAAATTATATTCTAAGACATTTATTTATTTAAGGTATTTAGAGGTTAAATAACAAACTAAGAAAACTGTAGGCAGATCTATGAGAAGGGTGATTGTCATTTTATGGAATATGATGAAAGAATCATTATGCATCATTAGAATTATAGATTTTGAGCTGGAAAAGATTTCGGCAATTATCTCTTACCACATTATTCATTTTAAAGTTGAAAAAAACTGAGGCACAGTGAGAATGAATGATTTGCCCTACAGGTAGCAATTGATTAGAAGTATTTGAACTAATTCTTTCCAACAGCTAATGCTGTTACCATTGTACAATATTTCCTTCTGAATTGTATAACAGTTATTTATATGTAGACCTGCTGAGTTTTTTTTGTTTTGTTTTGTTTTGTTTTTGTTTTTGTTTTTTTTTTTTGCTTTTTGGAAAATGTCCAGTGTTGTGGATAAGTTAAGTTTTCCCAAATGGTGCAATTTCTTAAGGTGGAGGGCTACCTTTTGTTTCTTGAGACTTCAGAAATTTCTCTCAAAGGAATGGGAATAGAAAATGTTTTATGAGTTTTCACTAGTTTGAAGTAAAGATCATAGGATCAAATATTTTGAACAGAAAAAAATCAGAGATAATCTTGTATGACTCCCTAATTTTATTGATAAGAACTTGAATCCTACAGAGTTTAAGGGATATGCTCAAAGTCACTTGGGATTTGAACCCCAGTCTCCTAATTCCAAATTTCATGCTTTTCCTACTGTTCCATGTTCCCCTTTGTGTGTCTTCTTATATTTAGGAGGACCATAAAGAAGAGTTCATGAAAACTTACTGTGTATGGAATGTCATTTATAGCATGTATCTTTTTGACTTGAGGTTGATAAAAACAAAGAATACAGTAAATCTGAGAAACAAGGGTAAACAATACTCAACTTTGTGAAAACATCATTAGGTGTTTCTGAAATGCTATTCAGAATAGCTATGTCTCAGAATACAAACTCATTATTCAATAACCAGGAAAGATTATCAACACAGTCTAAATCTCTCTGGGGTTCTCTGTAAATGTAAAAGGAAAAATGTTAATTTCATTCATTGATCAAAATTTGTCCTTTTCTATCATAACTACTGAATTATGGAACCTTGCTATTTTCAGAGATTTTTTCACTTGAATTTCATTTCAGAATTATGATAAGTTGGTTTATTTTTAAGAAAACCTAAATCCATGCTGAATGAATTAATTCCAAATTATATAATTGGAAGAAACTCTGGAAATTATTTTAGCTATAAACACATCTGGACTTAACTTGTAAATTCAAAACCTGCTTTAAAGGATTCTAGATTTGGGAATGGCCTCTAAGTATGGATTAAGCATTCATTGATAGTTGTTTAGGGAAAGTAACCTTTAAAGAATCCTTCTCTTTGGATATTGCAAAATGCTGCTGAAGGTTAATTTTCACTGAGGCCAGACTACCTAAAAATAGGGGTATATCTTTGTTGTCTTGAGATAAGATTGGGTTGAAAGTAGAGGACTCAGGGCAAGAAAATGTTTTTAAGAACCAAAATCACGTTTTCAGCAATGATTTTTATTTTGGCATAGAACTAATTTAAGAAAGGTTGCATTGTATTGTTGCTCAGTTAATAATAGAGATATTCAGACTTACATTGACTTATATGTTATATGTAATATATGTAATGGCATATATAATGAGAGGAAATGTGGAATAGTAAATAAAGAGCTGGCCTCAGAGCCAGGAGAACCTGGGTTCAAATCCTCCCTCTGAAACTTATGTGATCCTTGGAAAGTCACTTACCTTCAGTAAATTTAATAATACAGAGGAGGTGCTTACTTGTACTAGTGGAGGGAGTTTCCTCATCTAGGAGTTCCCCAGATTAATGATATCATAGGTTTGGTGTCTAAGTAAATATGTACATGACATACTGATAATAATGGCTGATTCATATAGAATTTAGAGTTTGCTAAGGAATTTATATATGTTGTCCCATCTGAGTCCCAAATGATAATAATCATAGTTAACATTTATACACTGCTTACTTTATGCCAAATGTTTTATAATTATTATCTTATTTGATCCTCACAACAAACCTGAGAGGTAGGTATTGTTAGTATCCCCATTTTACAGACAAAGAAGGTGAGGCAAGCAGGGTAAGTGCTTGTCCAGAGTCATACCACATGTGTTTGAAGCTGCATTTGGTCTCCCTGACTCTAAGTCCAGCACTGGATCCATTGTACCCTTAGTAAGTAGCCAAAATATCTAACCATAAAATTGGGTTGAAAAAAAACCCATTGAAACTGGAGCCTGGAGACTTGTGTTCAAGTCCTAGTCCTGCCATTTACAAGACTATAAATATAGACAGGGTGGCTAGATGGGGCTAGATCACCAACTCCTTGGAGTCAGGAGGACCTGAATTCAAAATGAGCTAGAGAAGGAAATGGCAAACCACTCTAGTAGCTTTGCCAAAAAAAGCACTAGATGGGGTCACAAAGAGAGAGATGATTCAATAGCAAAAAATGTGGACAAGTCACTTAACTTCTCTAGGCTGTTTTCTCAACTCTCAAGTCCATCCTCCCCCAAATTTCTAATGTGTTGTCAAGTTCTGTTGTTTCTATGACATCTCTTTTTATGTCCCTTTCTCTTCTCTGACACACACTGGAACAGGCCCCCATCATCTCATACCTGTCTTATTTCAATAGTTTACTGGTTGGTTTTCCTGCCTCTTGTCTCTCTACTCCCTATATTCTCACTGTCTAAAATTCTTCTTAAGGCATCGGTATGTTTGAGCATATTGAATAAAGTCCAGTGATTCCCTATTAAATTCAGAATCAAATATGAAATCCTTTGTTTGGCTTTTAAAGCCCATCCTAAACAGATCCCTTCTTAGTCTTCTTAAGCCTTAAATCCTTTCACAAACTGAGATCAAGTGATGCTGGCTCCCTTGGTGTTCTTTGATCAAGACACTCAATCTCCAGATTTTGTGCCATTCATACCTCCACCTCTCATTTCCACCTCCTACTTTGCCTACCGACTTCAATTCATAATGAAAGTTCACATATTTACAAAAGTCTTTCTCAGTCTTCCTTAATCTCAGTTCTCCTTTCCTCTGTTGATTATCTTCAAATTATTCTGATTGTATCTTGTTTGTACATGTTGTTATTTGTTCTTTGTTTTTGAAGAAGACCAATGATATTACTGGGTAATGTCTTGACTTAAAGATGAATTGGATTTAAGTGAGTCAGAGTGACACAAAGTCATCAGTCTCACTCTCTTTTGGTCATCTAAGTCCAGTTGCAACACAAAAGTTGGGATGACCGGCGATGGGCCAGAATGCAGTGGATATGTTGGCAACTTCAATGTCTGACCAAACTCTAAACCTACTTCATAACAGTTGGGACAAATTGTTCTCATCCACAAATTTCACTAGAAGAAATCTTCACTTGCTTGAGGCATACATTATTTTCATTGATGGATTTGAGATCTGCTTATTATTCTCAATCTGGTTTAGCCTATCTGCCAAGATAATTTACCCAGGTGTACCTGCTTCCTATGCCACAGCTTCTTAGAGCCACAGGTGAGAGCTGAGAAAAGCTGGACGCCAAATAGTGATGAGTATTTTTGAGAAACGTTCATCAATCCCTCACTTTGGAAGTGCTAATCTTTTTAGAACACTCTCTATGCTTCAATAGATATTAGATAATCATTTGCATATCATCTTCCTCTCCCCAAATTGGACTGTGAGCTCCTGGAGAATAGAGATTGGTCTTTTTTTTTTTTGCCTTTTGCCAGTGTTTAGCACAGTGCCTAGCACACAATAGTAAGTTTAAATAAATGCTAGTTGATTAGCTATAAAATGAGAATAACACGTGCACAACCATAATTTACAGAATTGTTCTGAAAAAAGCTCTTTCTAAGTTCTAAGCTCTATTGGAGTCATTAAACTGACCAATAACATGTCTTATATAAGAAATATGGATGAAAATAAAATATAAATGATGGTCTTAGGATCTGACTCTTAATGCACTGGATATATCATGCAACATCCTGGAAACTATGTAGATTTGTGAATTAAGTCAAATCAATGAATATTTGGTAAGTACCTTCTGTGTGCCAAGTACGGAACTAAGAGCTACAAATAAAAAGTAAGGTAAAAAAAATCTGCTTTCAAGGACTATCATAGGCTTGTAGGAGAGATGACAAACAAAATTTAAGGTAATTTAGTGGGAAGACATTAATAGTATAGGGAATCAGGAAATAATTTTTAGTACTTAAAAATATTCAGAAATGAATACAAGAATATTAGTGGTCAAATGGATAAATATTTGCAAAAAGAAGAATAAGATGTTCCTTCTTAGGTGTAGAACGAAAATTCAGTCTGAGCTGCAAGAAAGAGATTAAACTTCAAAACATTTCTAATATTAAGATGATAATAAACATTTGTTTAGTTTTTTCACAAATACTTTCATCTTTCAATTGAAGCATGCTGCTTAGATAGAGGATTCATCTATATACAGTCCGCCACATTGTTTTGGAAGGAAGGCATGTTATTCTATTTTCATAGCAGTATTGTTCTATTGCAACATCCCTATACTTTGAGCTCAGTGAAGTAAAACTGTTAAATGTTGTAATAATGCAAATTATTTCTGGGTTATGATCTGCCCATAGTTCTCTGTTTATTTCTATTAATTGACCCTAAAATGATATTAGGAAAAGTCTGAGACAATATATATGAAATAATAACATTACCAAAAATCTAACACAGAGGGGCGGAGCCAAGATGGCGAACCACAGACAGCATTCTCTATGAGCTCCTGAGACCTTCCCTCAGACCCAGACAAATTAAGCCTCTGAACTGATTCTGGAGTGAGGGCTCCACCAAACACTTGGAGTACAATGCACTTCTATCAAAAGTTACCTTGGAAGAACTTCAGAGCAGGTCAGTTTTAGACGGGCAGGGTATCGAGCAGCTCCTGGAACTCAGACGCCAGCACGCAGCCAGGGTGCAAGTCCGGGGCTGGGACAGAGCAGAGGATTTTAGGCTGCCAGGAAGTCCCTGGGAGACGCCTGGGCCACTTTGCTCTGCTTGCGGGCAGGTGCTTTGGCAGATCTGCCTTTGGTAAAGGGTGGATTGAGAGCAGCTGAAAGCATGGCCTAGTGCAGATCTAGCCAGACCACCCCGCATTGGAAGTCAACTTGGCAAACTGCCCCAGGGCAGCAGAATTCCCTGCTGCTGACTGATACCTCAGCTCAAAAACATGAGCAAGAAGCAGAAGAGAGCTCTTACCATAGACAGCTTTTACTGAGAGAAAGAAGGGCAGACCCCAGATCCTGAGGTTCTGAAAGCAATCCCAGAGGAAGCCACAAAGGCGGACATGAGCTGGTCCCCTTTTCAGAAGGCTTTCCTGGAAGATTGCATAAAGAATCTCAAAAGAGAACTAGAAGAAAAATGGGGAAATGTATTGAGATCAGTGCAAGAAGAAAATATCGTCCTGCAACAGAGATGTGAAAAAATGGAAAACAAGACTGGTGAATTGGAAAAAGACAACAAATCACTGAAAAACAAAATTGGTGAATTGGAAAAAGTCACCAACTTACTGGAAAATAAAAATAGTGAATTGGAAAAAGACAACAATTCACTGAAAGATAAAATTGGCAAAATGGAAAAAGAATGCAATGAACCAAAAAATTCAATTGGCCAGTTACAAAAGGAGCTAAAAAAGATAACTAAAGGAAAAATACCTTAAAAATTAACATTGAACAAATAGAAATGAATGACTCAATAAGACTTCAAGAATCAGTCAAACAAAAACAAAAAAAAAGAAAAAAATAGAAGAAAATATGAAATATCTCCTAGGAAAAATAACTGACTTGGAAAACAGATCCAGGAGAGACAATCTAAGGATTATTGGACTTCCTGAAAGCCACCATGAAAAAAAGAACCTTGATGCTATCTTCCAGGAAACCATGAAAGAGAATTGCCCTGATGCTTTAGAATCAGAAGGCAAAACTGGCATTGAAAGAATTCACCGATCACCTCCTGAAAGAGATCCCAAAATTAAAACCCCAAGGAATATTGTGGCCAAATTTCAGGACTATAGCACCAATATTGTTAGCAGCTAGAAAGAAACAATTCAAATACCAAGGGACTGTAATTAGAATCACACACAATCTGTCAACCTCCACATTGAAAGATCGAAGGGCATGGAATCAGGTATTCCAAAAGGGAAAGGAACTTGGATTACAGCCAAGAATAAGCTATCCAGCTAGAATGAGCATTATCTTCCAGGGAAGCAAATGGACATTTAATGATACAAGAGAATTTCACCTATTTCTAATTAAAAGACCAGATCTAAACAAAAAATTTGACCTCCAAACACAGAACTCTACAGAAGCATAAAAAGGTAAAAAGGAAAGAACTCTTGAGAACTATATCTCTACTATGGGTATACTTAAAGAATAGGGGTATAATGTGATTTTACTTTGATAATAATGGAAAAAAATTAGAGATGGAAGGGATATCATACTGTAAAAAAAGGGGGGGGAAAGGAGGTAAAATAAAGTAAAAAAAGGAGGTAAAATAAGGCAAAGTCTCATGAAGAGACATAGAAAATCTAATATAATTGAGGGAAAGAAGGGAGGGCAATGAGTATTGGGTAAATCTTACTCTCATTAAATTGGGCTCTAAAAGAGTATATCAGACACACTTTGTTTCAAAGAAAAACTTGGCCCTCCTTATAGAGAAGTAGGAGAGAAAGGAGGAAAAGAAAGGGATAAACTAATAGAAGGATTAGGGGAAAGGTGTAAAAAAAGAGGGAGGGTTCTAAAGGGGGGAGGACTGTTAGAGGGAGGTGGTCATCAAAAACAAAATACTGGGGAGGGGGGAAGGGAGTAAGGGGAAAGGGAAGTGAAAAATATAACTGTAGGTAAATAAGATGGCAGGAAATATAGATATAGTTATTTTAACTGTGAATGTGAATGGGATGAAATCTCCCATAAAATGGAAGCAGATAGCAGACTGGATTAAAAGCCAGAATCCTACAATATGTTGTTTACAAGAAACACATCTAAAACATAGAGATACATACAGAGTGAAGATAAAGGGCTGGAGCAGAAGTTTTTATGCTTCAGGTGAACAAAAAAAAAAAAAAAGCAGGGGTAGCAATCCTTATCTCAGATCAAGTAAAAGCAAAAATAGATCTAATTAAAAGAGATAAGGAAGGAAACTATATTTAATAAAGGATACCATAGACAATGAAGCAGTATCAATACTAAACATATATGCACCAAGTGGTATAGCATCCAAATTCCTAGAGGAGAAACTAACAGAGATGGAAGGAGAAATAGACAATACAACTATACTAGTGGGGGATCGCAACCTTACTCTCTCAGAATTAGATAAATCAAACCACAAAATAAATGAGAAAGAAGTTAGGGAGGTAAACCAATTGTTAGAAAAGTTAGGTATGATAGATCTCTGGAGGAAATTGAATGGCGATAGAAGGGAGTATACTTTTTTCTCGGGGGTTTATGGAACTTATAAGAAAATTGATCATATGTTTGGGCATAAAAACCTCAAAATCAATTGCAGAAAAGCAGAAATAGTAAATGCATCCTTTTCAGATCATGATGCAATAAAACTCACATGTAATATAAAGCCAGGAGAAAATAGACCAAAAGTTAATTGGAAATTAAATAATCTAATCCTGAAGAATGAAGGGTGAAAGGGGAAATTATAGACACAATCAATAATTTCATCCAGGACAATGACAACAATGCGACAACATATGAAAACTTGTGGGATATGGCCAAAGCGGTTATAAGGGGTAACTTTATATCTCTAGATGCTTACTTGCATAAAATAGAGAAAGAGAAGATCAATGAATTGGGCTTACAATTAAAAAAAACTAGAAAAAGAGCAAATTAAAAACCCTCAACTAAATACCAAATTGGAAATGTTGAAAATAAAAGGTGAGATTAATAAAATTGAAAATAATAAAACTATTGAATTAATAAATAAAACTGAGTTGGTTTTATGAAAAAACCAACAAAATAGATAAGCCTTTAGTTAATTTGATCAGAAAAAGGAAAGAAGAAAATCAAATTGTTAGTCTCAGAAATGATAAGGAAGAACTTTCCTCCAATGAAGAGGAAATTAGAGTAATAATTAGGAGTTACTTTGCCCAACTTTATGCCCATAAATTTGATAATCTAAATGAAATGGAGGAATATCTACAAAATATAGATTGCTCAGGTTAACAGAATAGGAAAAAAATTATTTAAATAGCCCCATTTTAGAAAAAGAAATAGAACAAGCTATTAATCAACTCCCTAAGAAAAAATCTCTAGGGCCAGATGGTTTTACATGTGAATTCTACAAAACATTCAAAGAACAATCAATTCCAATACTATACAAACTATTTGAAAAAATAGGGACAGATGGTATACTACCAAATTCTTTCTATGGTACCAATATGGTTCTGATAGTAAACAGAGAAAGAAAACTACAGAGCCATTTCCCGAATGAATATTGATGCAAAAATTTTAAATAAGATTTTAGCAACGAGATTACAGAAAGTTATCCCCAGGATAATACGCCATGACCGAGTAGGATTTATACCAGGAATGCAGGGTTGGTTCAATATTAGGAAAACTATCAGCATAATGAATTCTATTAATAACCAAACTAACAAAAACCATATGATTATCTCAATAGATGCAGAAAAAGCATTTCATAAAATCCAACACCCATTCCTATTAAAAACACTAGAGAGTATAGGAATAAATGGGCTTTTCCTTAAAATGATCAGTAGCATCTACTTAAAACCATCAGCAAGCATTGTATGTAATGGAGACAAACTAGAACCATTCCCAATAAGATCAGGAGTGAAACAAGGCTGCCCACTGTCACCATTACTATTTAATATTGTATTAAAAAATGTTAGCTTTGGCAATAAGAGAAGAAAAAAGAGATAAAAGGCATTAGAATAGGTAATGAAGAAACCAAATTATCACTCTTTGCAGATGACATGATGGTGTACTTAGAGAACCCTAGATACTCAACTAAAAAACTACTAGAAACAATTCACAACTTTAGCAAAGTTGCAGGATTTAAAATAAATCCACATAAATCATCAGCATTTTTATATATTACCAACAAAGTTCAGGAGCAAGAGATACAAAAAGAAATTCCATTCAAAATAACTGTCGATCATATAAAATATTTGGGAACCTATCTGCCAAGGAAAAGTCAGAAACTATACGAACTAAACTACAAAACACCTTCCACACAAATAAAATCAGACCTAGTCAATTGGAAAAACATGAAGTGCTCATGGGTAGGCCAAGCGAATATAATAAAAATGACAATACTACCCAAACTAATTTACTTATTTAGTGCCATACCAATCAAACTCCCAAGAAATTATTTTACAGATCTAGGAAAAATAGTAGCAAAGTTCATTTGGAAGAACAAATGGTCAAGAATTTCAAGGGAATTAATGAAAAAAAAGACAGATGAAGGTGGCCTTGCTGTACCAGATCTAAAACTATATTATAAAGCAGCGGTCATCAAAACCATAGTAGTCAATCAGTGGCATAGGATAGGATATCAGAACAATCTAGGTAATAGCTTTAGCAATTTAGTGTTTGATAAACCCCAAAACCTCAACTTTTGGGATATGTACTCACTATTCAGCAAAAACTGCTGGGAAAATTGGAAACTAGTGTGGAAGAAATTAAGGCTGGACCCACACTTAACACCGCACACCAAGATAAGATCTAAATGGGTTCATGATCTAGATATAAAGAGTGATATTATAACCAAATTAGAGGAACATAGGATAGTTTACCTCTCAGACCTGTGGAGATGGAATAAATTTATGTCCAAAGAAGATCTGGAACTCTTAATTGAAAACCAGATAGATAACTTTGATTATATTAAGTTAAAAAGTTTCTGTACAAACAAAACTAATGCAGACAAGATTAGGAGGGAACATCAAATTGGGAAATCATCTTTACATTTAAGGGTTCTGATAAAGGTCTCATCTCTAAGATATATAGAGAATTGTCTCATATTTATACGAATTCAAGCCATTCTCCAATTGATAAATGGTCAAACGAGATGAACAGACAATTTTCAGATGATGAAATTAAAACTATTTCTAGTCATATGAAAAGTTGCTACAAATCACTATTGATCAGAGAAATGCAAAATAAGACAACTCTGAGATACCACTACACACCTGTCAGATTAGCTAAAATGACAGGACAGGATAATGACAGGTGTTGGAGGGGATGTGGGAAGGCTGGGACACTGATGTACTGTGAACGGATCCAGCCATTCTGGAGAGCAATTTGGAGCTATGCTCAAAAAGTTATCAAACTGTGACCCAGCAGTGTTTCTATTGGGCTTATATCCCAAAGAAATCATAAAAGAAGGAAAGGGCCCCACATGTGCAAGAATGTTTGTGGCAGCTCTTTTTGTAGTGGCTAGAAACTGGAAACTGAATGGATGCCCATCAATTGGAGAGTGGCTGAATAAATTATGGTATATGAATGTTATGGAATATTATTGTTCTGTGAGAAACTACCAGCAGGACAGTTTCAGAGAGGTCTGGAGAGACTTGCATGAACTGATGCTGAGTGAAATGAGCAGAACCAGGAGATCATTATTCACGGCAACAACAATACTATATGATGATCAATTCTGATGGACATGGCTCTCTTCAACAATGAAATGCTTCAAACCAGTTCCATTTATTCAGTGAAGAAAGCCATATACACCCAGAGAGAGGGATGTGAAATGTGGACCACAACATATCATTTTCATGCTCTCTATTGATTTTGCTTGCATTGTATTTCCTTTATCTGATTATTCTTTCTTGTAGATACGATTTCTCCTGCACAAAAATGATGTGTGGAAATAACTATACATATATTCGATTTGTCAAGTGTTTTAACATAATTAACATGTAGTGGATATCCTGCCATCTAGGGGATGGGTGGGGAATGGGGGGGGGAAATTGTAACAGAAAGCTTTGTAAGGGTTAATGTTGAAGAATTACCCATACATATGTTTTGCAAATAAAAAGTATTAATTAAAAAAAGTTAAAAAAAAGAAAAAAAATCTAACACAGGAAAGAGGATGATTTATATTTTTTTAAGTGGAAACTGTACAGTGGGCTTCAATGAATAATGTAGGTTGGGTCTACTTAAGATGAGGAAAGTTCATGAGGTTTATGTAAGTTAAATTAATCATCTAAGCTAGTAAGTAGGTGATTCAGGACTTGAATTTAGACTCTTAATCCAGGCTTGTTTCCACTAAGTGAGCTTTCTTCTACAGATTGTCAATTATATATCCATCACCTTTATCTTAGAAAAGCCCAACCTTCAAATGAAGGCTTCCTTTATCAGGAAGAATAGTTTATTTAAATTTGAAAGAACAGCAAGAAGATTAGTAATCATTGTTATGAAGAAAAAAGGTTTGCCATAGAAAAGCCAATGTAAAGACTGGAATTTTGAGACTGATGAAAGATAATTTTAACTAATGAAACTAATTTTTTATTCAAGATCAAACCATGTGAAAACTATTGTCTAAAGAAATCTGTGTGAGCATGTTAAAAAATGTGAGAATCTTCATGAGACAGCAAAAAATCCATATTCAGAAAAAAATAGGGGGTAGGATGAGGTGGGATATTTTATTTCTATTGATACCAGAAGTTTCTGTCCCATTGAGGGAATTATAAGCTCTAATAAATATACTGACATACTTATTCCAAAATTATAGAAATTCCCAAATGGAGATGGAATTCTGCCACATGACTTACAACCATTCCTTATGACATGGTAAGTAAATAACTTATTTAGGAGATGGAGATTAAGATGCTTTAGTGGCTTGACAACTTGCTTGATTTAAATACCATTTAAAAATATAGGAGAGGGGCAAAAAAAATGCTTGTTAATTGAAATAACATTTTTTCATTTTTTCAAAAATCTGTGGATTATAGGCCTTGGGGAAAATGTATTATTTTTGAAAGGTTTATTGTGTGGTTTAATGACTGAGAATAAAATGTGTCAAAATATCATGAATTCAATGATAAATTGTGTAAAACAAGTAGCAGTAGCAAGATATAAATATCTTGCTATTAAAAGTAAAGATATAAAATTCTAGTTTGGTCATACAATTCAATGCTTTTAAATATTTCACTTTGTACCATTTAATTTGCACAGCATTGTGGTGGGCATTCAAAAAATTAGTGATGAATATTTTATCAAAATAAAAATAACACTAAAATAAAAGAGAATGTTTTTTTTTTTTTCAATAGATGAGTGAGTCTGGATATGAGTGAGGAAAAATAAAAGCATTATGTGTTCATAAAGCCAAAGAAAAGTTTTTATAAGAAAGTAGTGTGAAAGTGAAAGTGAAAATTCAAAATTTATGACATATATAGGTAAATATATCTGGCTCTTTTAAAACCAGGCACTCAAACACTATTATCATTTCTACAATACCTCTAAAACTGTTCTTATTTACAGAAACAGGGTACTTCTTGGATACCATTTTGGTCTAAATTGCCTCTCAGTTGCCACTGACCAGAGTTCTATTTCCATTTCCATCCAAGACTCATGGAAGGGAAAAGGTACTAATATTGGAATCAGAGGGCCTGAGTTCAAATTCAAGTTATGTTTACTGTATATTTGAACCCAGACAAAAAATAACTTCTGTTAGTCTCAATTTTGTAATTTGTAAAATGAAGTCTCTTCAAACTCTAGATTTATGATTATGTGATTCAAGTTTTTGAATTCTTTATACTACCCAAAAATAGAAATGTCAAATTTTAGAAATTTGAAATAAATAATTCTACCCCGACAAGAATTGTTTCTTTCCTTGACTTTGTCTTTGGGAAGCATTTCTTTAAGGCTGAGTGCATTGTTTTAACTACTCTGCTCTAAGACAATACACAGTATTCACCATGTATCCTTTCATTAGAAAGTCATAGGCCAACATTTTGGGCAAAAATATAAATGTTATTTTCATTTGAAAAGCACCAGGATTATTTTCCTCTTTTTTAGACAAAACATTTTTTACCCATACATATGTTTTTCAAATAAAAAGTTTTAATTAAAAAAAAAAGAAAATGTATGTATTATTCTTTACCTCTACTTATCAACTGATAAGAGGTAGGAAGAATTGTCCTGCATCCATCTTCTAGAATCAGGGTTCGTAAGTAACTCAAAGATTTTCTTCCTCTTTACATTACTGTAGTTTTGTATAAATTGTCCTCTCAGTATTCCTCACTTTACTGTGCTTTACTTAAATAATTCTTCCCATATTTATTTTCTGGATTTTTTCTTAATCCCTTCTTCCATCATTTCTAATAGAGCAAAAATATTACGTTCCAGTCACATGCCATGATTCATTCAGCCATTCCCCATGTGATAGGCAGTCGCTTTTTTCTATTTCTTTCCTACATCAAAAATATTTTGATGTAGGAAAGAAATACTTTTAATATTTTTTGTACATGCAGATGCTTTCTGAGGAGAATCTAATGCAACTTATCTACTTAAAACAAAATCCTGAAACAAGTTATTATATTCTACTCAGAACAGAAATCCGCCCTCATTCAAAGATAGAAAACTAATTTTATTCAAGTTTTATTCTATAGTACTACTAGAGTATTCTGAGACCTAAATCCAGAGCCTGGTGCTACAAATTTTTTAGCCTCTCTGTAAGGTGACTTAACATTGCTAAATTAAGAAAATAGTAACTTTTAAAGGTAGTCACAGGCCACCTTAAGAGCACCATATAGGCCACAGGATTATATATCTAGAACGAATTTTACATGCCATCCAGCCTAAATCCTTTATTTTATAGATTAGGAAATTGAGACCAGGGGAGGCTAAATGCTTGCCTATGGTCATATTGGAAATAAATCTTACATATGAAATGTGAACCCAAGTATTTTATCTTTGAAAGCCATTTTTGTTTCCATGTACCACAGTAGCTCTATGGCTAAATGGATAGAGTATTTTACACAAGCCAGTAGGTTTTTTTTTTTTAATGTGTTATATTTTTTCCAAATCCAAATCACATTTTTGCTCTTGCCAATAGATAGCACTTCAGTAACACTAGAAGGATCTAATGATCCTAAGATACTGAGTTTCCTCAGCAAATACTTCTTCATTCTTAATAGGGTTGATGGCAGTATACTTTGCATTCCGGATTTGTAGGATAACACAGGTTCTGTTCCTCAAGGGTGTTTATTCAAAGAGTCCAGAGGTGTAAAGGGACTCCAGTAGCCATCTAATCTAACCCATATACAAATAAGAATCCCCTTTACAAAACAGTCAACAAGTAAATGATCATATAGTTTTTATTGGAAGACCACCAAATGAACGAGGCAGCTAGATGATAAAGTGGATAGAGTGCAAGGCCTCGAATCAGGGAGACCTAAGTTTGAACATTACTTCACACTTTTATGAAAAGAGAACTCCATTTGGAGTCAGAGACCTGGGTTCAATTTTGAGGTTTCATTTCTTCTTGTATCACCATTGACAAATCCTTCTAAGCTTCCATTCCCTCTTCTGTAAAATGAAGAAGTTAAGCCAAATGACCTCTATATCATTCTTTCCACACAGTTGTGTCTCAAGACAAGTTACTAAAATACTCTCATATGAAATTTCCTAATCTGTGAAATGGGGGCAATAATAGCACCTATATCACTGGTTATTATTGCAATCAAATGAGATAACATACGTTAAATACATTGTACAAACCTTAAAGAGCATACCATGCCAGTAATTAGTGCCTATCCTTAAAAAATCAGGACAAGAGAATTTTATAATGTAAATGAGAAAATAAAAGTTGAATAAAAAGTATCCAAATGAACAAATAAAAGATAAAGTGTTGGAAGCAAAATTCAGTTCGAATTAGTAGTAGTTTAAGAGCAAGATTTAGAAATTTCAACAATGTGTATAAAAAAAAATACAATTAGACATGGGTAAACAAGAGTAGTAGATTATTGTCTTTTTTTTTTGTTCCTTTGCTTTTTAAAGCCCTGGTTTTTGAGATTTTACAAATGACACGATTTTGCTCCAGCAAAATTTATTGTTTTCACTTTGCCTAGACTATACTGCAGAACTTGAGTCCTCCTTTTATAGGTAGAAATAATGTCGATATTACAGAATACCGGAGCTTTGTATAAGAACACAGCAAATAATGGTTATGGGACAGTAGATACCTAACAAAGGCACTCTGCTACCATGCAAAGAATCTAAAAATGTTGTTGGAAAATGAATAAATAAAATATTTATGAAGATTGTGAGACTTATGTAACTCTCACTGAAACAGCTGACAATCAGGTATGAGAAAGAAAACATCTATAAAACCTGGACTGTGGAAACAGAAAGCAGAACAGTAGGTCCAGTGGAGGATGTTACCTTGTCAGCTGTTTTCACAACTTAATTAAATTCCTGAAGGCTCTATAGTCCATGTGAATGTAACTGCAAGCCATGTATAATTCCCTTCTTAATACAAAGAAGCATATGTTTCATAGCCATACCCACTGGTTACACCCTCTAAATTTTCACAAAAATAAGCTTAGGTGGCTCCCAGGCACTGTCCAAATTTATACTTTATGTGTATCCCAGATAAAGCTCCAACCCTTCCCCTTACATATAGCTATATCCTTCTAAAACAAACAAACAAACAAACAGCAACAGCAACAACAACAACAACAAAACAGAAGAAAACATGATTTTGTCTACTGGATAATAAGATTTAGAGCAGACTGGCCAGCTTGGCCATTATGGTTGACTTGGTAGTGGGATTAGGGAGTCCACTTGACCTTGCCCAAGGTTAGCCATGATCCAATAGTCTTGTGTGTGTGTGTGTGAAAACTTTTTTTTAATTAAAATTTTTTATTTTCAAAACATTCACCCTTGCAAAACCTTGTGTTACAATACTTTTTCCTCCCTCCTTTTGCTTCCACCCTCTCCCCTAGATGGCAAGCAATCCAATATATATGTATGTATATAATATACATAAAAATATGTACAATTCTTATATACATATTTCTACAATTATTATGCTACACAAGAAAAATCAGATCAAAAAGAAAAAATGTAATCATGAACTCATTTCAATTTTATGTTGGTATAGGGTGTTAGGTGTAAGCCAATGTTTAATTTCTGCCATACTAATTATCAATTTTCCCAGCAATTTTTGTTAAATAGTAAGTTCTTATCCCAGAAGTTGGAGTCTTTGAGTTTATCAAACACTGGATTACTATAGTCATAGACTATTATGTCTTTTGATCCTAACCTATTCCTCTGATTGACTACTCCATTTCTTAGCCAGTACCAAATGGTTTTGATGACTGTTTCTCTATAATATGATTTTATATTATATTAATGCTACAGCTAGGCCACCTTAATTTGCTTTTTTTCTTCATTAACCCTTGAAACTCTTGACCTTTTATTCTTCCAGACAAACTTATTTTTTCTAGTTCTGTACAATAATTTCTTGGGAGTTTGATTGATATAGCACTGAATAAATAGATTAATTTAGGTAGAATTGTTATTTTTATTATATTATCTTGGCCTCCCCATGAGCATTTGGTATTCTTCCAACTGATTAGGTCTGACTTCCTTTATGTGAAAATTGTTTTGTAATTGTATTCATATAGTTCCTGACTTTGTCTTGGCAGGTAGACTCCTAAATATTTTATATTATCTACAATAATTTAAAATGGAACTTCTCTTTGTATCTCTTGAATTTGGTCTTTGTTGGTAACATAAAAAATGCTGATGATTTCTGTGAATTTATTTTATATCCTGTAACTCTGCTAAAGTTGTGAATTGTTTCTAGTAGTTTTTTAGTTGAGTCTCTAGGATTCTCTAAGTATACCATCATATCATCTACAAAGAGTGATAATTTGGTTTCCTCATTACCTATTCTAATTCCTTCAATTTCTTTTTCTTCTCTTATTGCCAAAGGTAAAATTTCTAATACAACATTGAATAGTGATGGTGATATTGGAAAATCTTGTTTCACCCCTAATCTTATTGGGAATGCTTCTAGCTTATCCCCATTATAAAATTGCTGATGGTTTTAGATAGATTCTATTGATCATTTTAAGGAAAACCCCATTTATTCCTGTGGCCTTTAGCATTTTAATGAGAATTTGTATTGGATTTTGTCAAATGCTTTTTCTGCATCTTTTGAGATAATCATATGATTTCTGTTAGTTTGATTATTGATATAATGAAGCATGCTAATAGTTTTCCTAATATTGAACCAGCCTTGCATTCCTTGAATAAATTTTATTCCATCATATTATCCTGGTGATAACTTGCTATAAACTTTGCTAATATTTTATTTAAGTTGTATTAATTGGTCATCATTTGGAAATTGGTCTATGATTTCCTTTTTCTCTTTTGATCCTACCTGATTTAGGTATCAATATCATATCTATGTCATAAAAGGAACTTAGTAGGATTCCTTTCCCTATTTTTAAAAATAGTTTGCATAGTATTAGAATTAAATGTTCTTTAAGTGTTAGGTAAAATTCACATGTAAATTCATCTGGTTCTGGAGATTTTTTTCTTAGGGAGTTGATTAATAGCTTTTTCCAATTTCTTTTTCTGAAATGGGATTACTGAAGTAATTTATTTCCTCTGATTAATCTGGGCAATCTATATTTTTGTAAGTATTCATCCATTTCACTTAGACCATTAGATTTACTGGCATACAGTTGGGCAAAATAGCTCCTAATTATTGCTCTAATTTATCTTTTTCATTTTTGATACTAATAATTTGATTTTCTTCTTCCCTTTTTTAAATTAAATTAACTAAAGGTTTATCTATTTTGTTGGTTTTCTAAAAATAAAACCAACTCAATTTTGTTTATTAGTTCAATTGCTTTTTTGCTTTCATTTTTATTAATCTCTCTTTTTATTTTTAGAATTTCAAAGTTGCTATTTAATTGGGGATTTTTAATTTGTTTTTTTCCCCCAGATTTTTTAGTTGCATGCCCAGTTCACTGATTTTCTCTTTCTCTGTTTTAGGTAAATAAGCATCTATAGATATAAAAGTTCCCCTAAGAACTGCTTTGGCTGCATCCCATACATTTTGGTATGTTGTCTCATTATTGTCATTTTCTTGGATGAAATTATTTTTTTTTCAAATGATATGCACAGTTTTATTTATTTATTTTTTTGATGAAATTATCAATTCTTTCTGTGATTTGTTGTTTCACCCACTCATTCTTTAGGATTAGATTACTCAGAGGCAGCTAGGTAACAGGGTGGATAGAACACCAGCCCTGAAGTCAAAAGAACCTGAATTCAAATCTGGTCTCAGACACTTAACATTGCAAAGCTGTGTGACCCTGAGCAAGTCACTTAACCCTAATTGCCTCAGGAAAAAAAAAGGATTAGATTATTCACTTTCCAATGAATAAGTGGTCTATTTTTCCTTGACCCTTTATTACTTGTAATTTTTATTGCATCATGATCTGAAAAAGATGCATTTACTATTTCTGCCTTTCAGCATTTGATTTTGAGGGTTTTACGTTCTAGTACATGGCCAGTTTTTTGTAAGTTCTATGTGCCACTGAGAAAAAGTATATTCCTTTTTGTCTCCATTCAAATTTTCCCAAAGGTCTATCTTACCTAACTTATTCTAATATTTTATTTACCTCCTTAACTTCTTTCTTGTTTATTTTGTGGTTTTATTTATCTAGTTCTGATAGAGCAAGGTTGAGATCCCCCACTAGTATAGTTTTGCTGTGTTTCTTCTTGTAGCTCTCTTAACTTCTCCTATAGGAACTTGGATGCTATATCATTTGGTGCATGTATGTTTAGTATTGATATTACTTCATTATCAATGGTACCCTTTAGCAACATGTAGTTTCTTTCCTTATCTTAAAAGAGATAAGATTAGATCTATTTTTGCTTTTGCTTTATCTGATTTCAGGATTGCTACCCCTGTCTTTTTTATTTTTTATTTTTTTTACTTCAACTGAAGCATAGATTCTGCTCCAGCTTTTTACCTTTACTCTGTATGTATCTTTAAATGTGTTTCTTCTAAACAATATATTGTAGGATTCTGGCTTTTAATCTAGTCTGCTAACCACTTCCATTTTATGGGAGAGTTACATTTACAGTTAAAATTACTAACTCTGTATTTTCTGCCATCTTATTTTCCCCAAGTTATATTTTTCTTTTTCTCCCTTTCCCCTCACCAATGTTTTGTTTCTGACCACCACCTCCCTCAACCTGCCCTCCCCTTTTACACTCCCACCCTCTTTGTTGTCCCTTTCCCCTTCTACTTGTTCTCCTTTTTATTATCTCTCCCCCCCCCTTTTCTCCTCCTACTTCCCTCTAGGAAGAGACAAATTTCTCTATGAAACTCAATATATTTGATATTCTGTCTCTGAGCCAAATCTGATAAGATTAAGGTTCACACAATGCTTATTATCTTCCCTTCTTTTCCTCAACTTTAAATGGTCTTTTTACCTCTTCATATAATGTAATTTATTCCATTTTATCTCCTCTTCCCTCTTCTTCCAGTACAATCCCTTTTCCATCCATAGCTTTTTTTATATCATCATAGTAAAGTCAAATTATACCTGTACCCTCTAAGTGTACCTCTCATAAATATACAGTTCTCAAGAGTTAAACATGCCATCTTCCCATATAGGCATATAAACATTTTAACCTTTAAAAACGTTTTTTTAATCCTTCCCTTTTTACCTTTTTTTTTTTTTTTTTGCTTTTTTTGAGTTCTGTATTTAAAGATCAAATTTTCTGTACAGCTCTGATTTTTTCATCAAAAATAAATGGAAATCCCCTATTTCATTGAATGCCCATCTTTCCCCCTGAAAAATAGTGTTCAATTTTGCTGGATAGTTGATTCTTAGCTGGAGTCCAAGTCCTTTTCCCTCCAGAATATGTTGATGTTTGAATTGTTTCTTTCTAGCTGCTTTTCAGTATTTTCTCCTTAATCTGATAATTCTGGAATTTAGCTAGAAGATTCCATGGAGTTTTCATTTTGGGGTCTCTTTCAGGAGGTAATTGGTGGATTATTTCAATGGCTATTTTACTCTGGTTCTAGGACATCAGCACAGTTTCTTTGATGATTTCTTGAAATAGGTTTTCTAGGCTCTTTTTTAATTATGATTTTCAGGGAGTCCAGTAATTCTTAGATTGTCTCTCATGGATTTATTTTCCAGGTCAGTTGTTTTTCCAATGAGGTATTTTATATTTTCTTCTATTTTTTCATTTTTTTTGTTTTGTTTGACCAATTCTTGATGTCTTATCTACTCATTTACTTCCATCTTTTCAATTCTAATTTTTAATGAATCATTTTCTTCAGTTAGCTTTTTATTTTCCTTTTGAACTTGGCTAATTGAACTTTCAAATGAATTTCTTTGTTCATTGGAACTTTTTCCATTTCAGAAATTCTGTTTTTTTCAAGGAATTGATTTTGTTTTCCATTTTGCTAAAACTATTCTTGAAGGAGCAATTTTCTTCAGATAATTTCTGTGTTTACTTTTCCAAAGCTCTGATTTCCTTTCCCCATTTTTCTTCTAACTCTCTTTTAAGATCCTTTTTGAAGTCTTCCAAGAGAGCCTTGTGAAATGAAGATTAATTTGTATCCTCTTTGAGGTTTCATCTGGAGATGTTTTGCCTTCATTGTCCTCAGGGTTTGAAGTCTGTTCTTTTCTGTCTCCACAAAACCTCTCTAAGATCAGAGGTTTTTTTGCATTTTTGCTCATTTTTAAAGGTTGAGTCTGCTCTTAGGGCAAAGGGGAAATTGTCTCAAGCTTCCTCTACAGGCAACAGCTGCTTCACACTGCCTTGGGGCTGGTTCTGTGGACTTCCTTCTTATTCTGGGTGGGCAAGGTCAAGTCCTGTGTTATGCAAGCTTGGATTTAGTGACTCATTATTTGCCTTTTATACTTGCATTGGATATCTCATATTTAATCTGCTGATTCACTGGCTTCTGAATCTGGACAGAGTAGCCAATCCTGCTGTATTTTGGCTAAGAACCTCCTGGCAGATTTCCCCACCATGTGGATGCCACTGCAGCCTGGGTCCCTGTGCTGTGCCTGCACTCTACTGCCTCTCCCACCCAACTGATTGAAACAGTTCTTTTCTAAAATTCTTCCAAGATATCTTCTGCTGGAAATTTGTTACACTTCAAATATTTTTGGTTTCTATCACTCCAAAACCCATTCACAAACTTGATCTGGTATCAATCTGAAGGAAGCCAGGAAGAGCTCAGACAAAGACGTGAATGCCCTCTGCCATCTTGACTTCATACCCGACCAATAGTCTTAATGGGACAATCTTGTACCCTGTAAGCATAGACAGCCCCTGGCAGATAGTTCCTCTCAGTCTTTCTGAATACTATCCCTGGACATAGGCATTTATACCTGCCTTTACAATAAACATGATCTATTATTCATCACTCTTGACTAGATCCTAATTACTCATAATATTGGCACTTCATGTCATGTTTTGACAAGGGTTTGCTATGCTCTAAGTGCTGTGCTAAATATAGCCCCTTTTCTCAAGGAGCTTCCATTCTAATAGGGTGTATATTCTAAATCTTGATTGCAGCAGCAAATTTTTGCCATGTGGTCAAGACACTCTAGACAAAAACAGTATAACCTCAAACAGGGAGACTCATTTGGGCCAAGCTCAATGTGGATATATTGGAATTTGTATGGTCTCTGGTGAGCATACTGCCATACAGAAAAAGAAGAGCTAGAGAGATATGAGCAAGAGACTACTAGAAAAATGTAACACAGTTGTAACTCTTCAGTTCATAAATGATTAATCCCAAGAAGATAGTTATATTTATCTCTTCTAATTTTGTGTCAGAGTCTTCTCTTTCAGTGAGCCTTTTCAATCCATCTCTTTGTGTATGGAGAAATATCTGAAGTACTTTCGTTTCCTGGTGTCAGTCCTGGCCAAGCTACTTAACATCCATATGATCTTGGGAAAGTAATTTCCTGTGTAGACATCAGTTTCTCCACTTGTAAAATAATTCTAGGTAATTTCCAAAGTTCTTTACAATGCTAACATTCTGTGATTTTGTCCTTTTTTACAAGCTATTTTTATGGCTAGTTAGCCCAAGAAAAATAAGATTAAAAATGACGTGGCAATATTAGAATTAATTTCTCATTCTTAGAATTTGCTCAATAGCCTCATCTATTATTTTTGCTATTTGTTTTCTTAACAAAAGTGAGAGAAAAAAAATCCTTATTTAATTAATGATGACAAATCACATCAAGCCCATCCATAAAGGAAGTGGTAGCAAAGTCCACATAATGAACTGAAATAGTCTTCGTGGAAAATAAATAAAAACTACTTCTCCATATGAAAACTGTCATCTTGGATCATTACAAAAGAAAGATATTGACAGTTCAGTCAATGAATCATGAAATGTGTAATTCTTCTTTATTTGTAAGATCATTAGTTAAGCTCTATGAGATCCTTTTAATTTTTTAAAAAATTTCAACCAAAAGACAGAAAAGTTGGTCTTGCACACTAGCAGTTTGTCATGATGCATTGAAAGCAAAGATGAGAATTTTGTCCAAGGATAGTCAGCTTTCATTCCTATATTCAAGATCTTCTCAAAGAATTGTTAATTTGATTATCAAATCATTTGATTTCAGTGTTGTGATGCTAGCCCATTGCGGGATATCTTAGCTTTTCCCACTCTAGGATTCTAAGACAAGCCACATTGAAATTCAGATGTTGTAAAAGGGTATATGCTGAGAAAGGAAAAAATGCTATTACTCAAACTCAACAGATTTGAATTCAACTACCAGCTGTGTCATGTGACCTTAGGCAAATCTCTTCCTGTCATATGACCTGTTAACATTATCTAAAAAGCAGAGGGTGTATCCCTCTAGCCATAAATTTCTGACATTCTGTGGATTCTTTCACATGGAGAGGATAGCAGCTATCTCTCCATAGGTGTGGAAATTCAGTGATGGTGAACAGAATGTGAAAAGAAAAGTCTGAAGTCAATGAGTATCCAGATGCAATTGATGATAGTGCAATGATCAAAAGAGATGCCAATGATGACAACTGAACGTCCCTTTGCCTTCCCAGCCCCCTTCATATATTTTCAGGCATAGGATGACAAAGGGAAGTCCACGAGTCACATGGAGAGAGACTGTAGCCATGGTTTTATGGTCAGAAGCTTTTTCCCCCTTAATCCCTTCACTCTTATCTTCACCTTTCACTTTCATAATGTCATTGGGAAGTCCTGCCAATAGTAGTTGATGCCATCATATGCTGCTCAATATAGAAGTTTAAATGATAATTGAATACAGAGTATTGTTTCTACAACTCTAAACATGTTGATCCTTAAGTGAAAGTCATTCAATCATTCAAAAAAAATTATGAAAAGCCACTTCTAAATGAAGTGATGTTGCTGATGTTAGTACACTGATCCCTTTCAAAACAAAGCTCTACACTCAATCCTTACTGTCAAATGGGTAAACACAATGAAATTTTAAATTTTAAGCGTCTGATATACTTGAATTTAGAAAAGCAATGTGGTACAATGCCATATTTGAATTCACAAGCTCATGTGATGAAGTACACTGAGATATGACCTTGGAGTCAGGAAGACCTGGGTTCAACAACTATTTCTGAAATATACTGGTTTTATGACTTTAGTCATTAAACTTCTCATTACTTTTAGGCAACTCTCTAAGCATGATAATTAGTAGAACAGTATCAATCTGCATTAATATCGGGAGGCTCTTCAACAGAGAATAAGTTCCCTATGCGAGTGAAAGCAGAAATCAGTCACAAGACTTATATTTGAATTGTTTTGATATTTTCACCAGGGTAAAGGATAATCCTTCACTTTTTGTTTTTATGTTAATATGATTTGGTTAGTTTATTTTATGGTTATATGAGACCTGTGGTAACTTCCAGTGATGGAGAAAGTACCAAAAGTCTTTGTGATGTATATTGTCAAGAATCTGTAAGGAAAAGAAATGCTGCTGATGCTGCTTCTTTCTTCTTCTTCCTTCATCTTTCTCCTCCTCCTTTTTTCCCTCCCCCTCCTCTTTCTTCTCTTTCTCCTCCTCTTTTTCCTTTTTCTTCTCTTCCTTCTCCTCCTCCTTCTGCTTCTGCTTTTTTCTTTTTCTTCTTTCTTTTTTCTCTTCTTTTTCCTCCTCTTCTTCCTCCTCCTCCTCTTCTTCCTTCCTTCCTTCCTGTTCTTTCTTCTTCTTCCTTCCCTTTCTTTCTTCTTCTGTTTTTTTCTTTACTTTTTTTTGACCAGGTGGGACTTTTAAGCCTTATATTTCTCTATAAATGCAAGCCAATATTATCAGAAATAATAACATGATTTTGGAGTCTGAAGGGAATTTATACTTGTCTATGAATTACACCTACCTCTATATGGAGTCCAATTGTCAATCAGACTGAAATAAAACAAGATGAAGTTAAGAAAACTATGGCAGATACATTTTAAAAAATAACAACATACATCTTACCAGTCTGTCAGTCAAGAAGCATTTATTAAGTATTTATTCTGCATTATGCACTGTGCTAAGTGCTGGGAATATAAATAGAAGCAAAAAGACAGCACCTAACCTCAGGGAATTTATATTCTAATGGTGTAAGACAACACATAAAAGGAAACTAAAGAACAGAGTAGGGATTGGATAGAATAAGAAGGTGGTGTGCAGCCCAGAAAAGACTTCTGAAATTTAATCTTTGTTAACTCTTTCAGACTATCAGGAAACCTCAGCTACCTATGTAATGCTATTAATCAAATGTTGACATAGCACTATCTAATGCAAGCAATAAGAAAAAAAAATTATGTAATTTCATGCCTTACTTTGCTTAAAGTATCTTGACACTACTTCAGTTCTATCTTTTAGCACAAAAACTACTTGAATTGTCTTTTTTTGGTAGGAAAAAGGGTCTTATAATTATTAATTAATATTTTAGATTTATGGAAAAACAAATATTCCTTTTTCCAGATGATTGTCAAAGAACCAAAAAATTAAGGAATTAAAGGGACTTTGAGAAACATCTATTTTGTTCTTCTCATTTTCCAGATGAAGAAGTAAAAACCTGGAGAAATAAAGTGATTTTTTCCCACAGTTTCACCCTTATATAGTGATAATTGGGATTTGAATTTGGGACTGAATGAAATAGGAAACTGAGGACTTCTCAGAATAATGACTGTGAGAGATTGGTGTGGTTTTTCATTGGCAATCACTACTGCAGGAAGAGATTAATTGTGGCTTTTTAGAATATCAAAGGCAGACCAGACTTTGACTGGGAATCTATTTGCAATTTACCTATTTGGTAGATATCTGTGTGTGATGAGTGGGCTGGAAATGCCTTGTTCTGGAGATTGGCAGGTCCTAGGAGCCTGGTGGTTCCCTCTCTCTAAATCATGTGCTCAAATGAGAAAATTGGGCCTCCTTCTTCTCCCTGGCGTGTCCTGGAGGAGAATGACCCTCCAGAATTTCCCGAGATTCTAATAAAATTCTAATCGTCATTTTGAGAGATCTCTGAGTAATGATTTTGAGTCGGGAGTAGCATTTTTATCACACACAGGACTAATTCAAAATTTTTTTTCCATCCTATGTGCCCACGGTGCTTTGACTATATTGAAAAATGAAGAAATACTTCAAAATCATATCTTTGTTCAGGTCTGCCTCAAGGGCGAGATAATAACAATACCTCAAAAGTACAAGAAAGTATATCCCCACTTAACATAAGAAAAAATTTTTTTTTGTTTCTTTGCTAAGGCAATTGGGGTTAGATGACTTGCCCAGGGTCACAGAGCTAGGAAGTGTTAAGTGTCTGAGGTCAGATTTGAACTCAGGTCTTCCTGAAAAAGTTTTTAATCAGAGCTATCTCAAAATGTAATGGATTCATGATTGTTAGTGAGTTCCCTTATTAATAGAGGTTTTCTATTGGTGATTAGGTGATTGTTTGGTTACTTCAGGCCAGGTTCTAGTTGGACTAAATGATCTCGAGTTGTTTTTTTAACTGATTTTAAGACTGATTCCAAACTGAATTATTTCTCCTGAAGGAGGGAATTGATCAACCAACAATTTATTCTAGCAATTCAATTTAGTAAATTCTCTTTCCTTGCCAGCTTAAATAAAAAGACATAAATAATAAATTGAATTCAGTGTATTTGTATTTTGAAAATTCATTTCTATAAAGGCTGTGTTTTGAAACCATTTCCACAAAACAAACTTTGCCTGTATTCAGGAGTTCTACTCTAAACCTGAAGAGCAACTTAATTATAACATCTGGATAGTATATCAAAGCAATCTGGAACCTATCATCCCTCTTCCTTTTTTGCAGTCAAAAGCCTGAATACAATGAATGTAATCCATGATCTTATAGGTCAGTCCAACTTAAATTCTTTGATTGGGTTCTTTGCATTCTAAAAATAGCATCCTTGTATGGGGACCATCCTAGTTTCTAGCCCCATTTCTATCTTTCTAGTGAAAAGTGAACATTTTGATTGTTACTGGTGGACAACAGGTATGCTTGTATCCATTCCCGTAATATCTTAGATAAATAAAATATTGTTAGATATGTTGCTATAATGATGAAAACTTGGCAAAGTTGGTTTGTAGAGAGTGATAGGGTAGATCACAAAATAATGTCAGAAGGAAGACAAATTCTATTCATTAATTCCAATACTTTTCTGATTTTTTTAGAATAATCAATATATACACATATATTTAAATGTTAATATTGTTACTAAGTTTTCCTTTGGACCCCAAATTGGTCTTGAATCATGTTTCCAAAGTCCCTATCCTTTTCTGTCATTTTGTGAGTCAATTAGAACTTTTTCCTAAACTTTAAAGTTAAACACAAAACTATGCAACAGAGTTTCAAATGAAGGAATTTTCATTTAAACACTTGCTGATAAATGTGAGCATAAAACCATCTTAGCAGCTGCTTTCTTGAGGATAACTTTACATTATGTTCATTGTTATGCACACTTCCTTTTTTTTTTAGTTAGCAAAACTCAATTACTTAACATTAAAATGTATATTTTAATGCTTGTGGTCATCAGTCTGGCAAGTACAATAATTGGCATTAAAAAAATGAACTCGTGTTCAGATATAGAAACGACTGTTAGCAATAGAATTGCAGTTACCTTCAAAGGACCTGAACAATCATCTGACCTAAGGCTCTTAACTGTAAATGAGGCTTAGCGAGGTGAAATGACTTGTTTAAAATTTTAGAAGCAAAAATTCGAAGCCATGGCTTCTGATTCTAAACTCAGTTTCCTACTACATACAACATACTGTGTCTCACAGGGTCTTACTTGTTTCAGATTATCAATGTGAATATTTTCCATTCTTTTTATCACATAGGTGGGACATCAGACAGAAAAGATTTGGATTTAGATGAGCTTTAAGGTTCATCCAAAACTCTTCTTTTATACTGTTAATATTAATTAACATGATCAATGAATATTAATTAAAAGAAACCTGTTAGGGAACCTCTAGGTCTCATGGACAGTAGATACTATATAAATTCAGATGAAACCTAGGTTCCTTGAAAATCTATTAATTCTATAATTTTTCAAGAAGCCTACTCTTGTACTATATTAACATTAATATTCTAAATTTTAAAAGCATGTAGAGAGCATATTGTGCCTCAAGTATAGTAGGCACTTAAATGCATCTTGGATTAAATAGGGGCAGCTAGATGCTCAGTAGACAGAATGCCAGGCCTGAAATAAGGAAAATCTGAGTTCACATCTCACTTCAAACACTTTCTATTTGTGTGACTGAGAGAAAGTCACTTTTTGTTGTTTGTCTTAGTTCCTCATCTGTAAAATGAAACGGAGAAGGAAATAGCAAACCACTTCACTATCTTTGCCAAAAAATTCCCAAATGGAATTATGAATACTCAGACACTATTGAAACAACTGAATAACAGCAATAACAGTATACACATGGACATATGATTTATTATTTCTTCTCTTATGTAATATGCCCCTTGAATTGGATATATGTAGCTCCCTAATGAGACTCATATCAATGCATATTGCACTTTTTCTATAATTTGTTGTCTAGTGGGCTAGGGCACTAAGGTGTTAAGTGACTGTTCTGGGTCATACAATCTGTATGTGTTAGAGAAGGGACTTGAACTCAGATTCCCCTGCTTTTGAGGTAATATCTCTATCTACTATAATACACAGTTTCTTACCTCCTAAAATAGTGCAAAGAATAATAGAATTGAAGGAAGCTCTAGAGGTATAATCTAGTCTAATCCCATCCTTTTACAAATGAAGAAACTGATGCCCAAGTAGGTTAAGTGACAGTTTACACAACTCTGTGGGAGAGCTGGAAGTAGAATTAAAGCTTCAAGATTTCTCTTCCAGTGTTCCTTCCATTAAATAGTGCTTGCTATCTTGATTAGTCAAAATTCTTGACATAATTTAACAGGAAGCATACTTCCCTGGAAGTCTATTATATCTATAATGTTTATTCTGATTCCAGCTTTTCCATTCACTGCATGATTTGGAGCAAGTAACTTAACTTCTATGAAAGTTAGTTACTACATATGTGAGATGAGAATAGCATTATCTGCTCTGCTTGCTTAATAGTGTTGTTAGGAAGACCAAATTTAAAAAAATGTGATAGCGCTTTATAATATGGATAAAAGGCATTATTATTATTAATGTTGCACATAGAAGGTGCTCTGTTTTTCTTAAATAGATTGTTAGGGTGACCTTTTGTGAAGAGTCATAGAATTTAGTGAGGAAGCCCAATAGTAAACTGCAACTTGGTGCAATCAGTGAAGAGTCTAAACAAGACCCTGTACAGGATAACTTTTATGACAGTAGCAAAGCTTTTATTTATTTATTTAATTTTTGAAAGACCATTCTTGGGGCACCTAGGTGGAGCAGTGGATAGAGCACTAGCCTTGCAAATCTTGTCTCAGACACTTAACACTCCCTAACTGTGTGACCCTGGACAAGTCACTTAACCCCAATTGCCTCAGGGGAAAAAAAGAAAGAAAGATCACTGTTGTTCAATCATATCCAATCCTTCCTTACCCCATTTGTAATTTTCTTGGGAAAGATACTAGAATGATTTGCCAACTCCTTCTCCAGCTCATTTTATACATGAGTAAACTGAGGTAAACAGGGTTAAAAGGATTTGCCCAAAGTAATTGTCTAAGGCCAGATTTGAATTTTAGGAAGATGAGTCTTTCTGACTCTACACCCAGTGATTTAGCCATTGAACCATCTAGCTGCCCACTGAAATATAGCAGACACATATACTGTAGAACCCATATATAATGCTTGTCACATATAATATCTTGCATTGAATCATTTGTATAAAATGTCTTATGTTCTCTACAACACTATATAGGTACCCTGAGGTGAGGGACTATGATTCATCTTTGTGTCCCTTCACAATGCATGGCATGGTATTGTCTATATAGAAGAAATTCAATAAATATTTGTTGAATGAATTATCAGGAAAGGATGTCATATTATTACTAATATTGTAAGTAAAAATCATCCTTTTAGAGAGAAAAAAAATGACACTCCAAGGAATACAAGCTAGTCAAAGAAATTATTCTTTAAGTGACAAAAATAGAAATGACCCATAGAAGCATAAATAGACTAATTCTATTAGGAGCACTTCCTCCTTAATATGTTAATTTTTGGGGAAATAGAATCATAGATACAAAAGAATGTTATAGCTGACAAGGATTTCAGAGATCACTCACTCTAGCCCCCTCATTTTTCAATGGAAAAATATTTTTACTGATTTATTTTACTGTATAGTACTTAATGAGAATTCTAATTATTTGCAATAGGCCCTGGAGTAACAAAGAGAATTGAGGGGAATAAAGGCACATGTCTATTAATGATGAAATATGTGAAATAAGAAAGAATCCATAAGACATGGAATCCCAATCAAATGTGACCCAAACCAAAGTTTATAGGCATAGAAAGACAACAACTGAATGCCCAGTGAGAGTCCCAGAGATCTTCAGTACTACCTGTTAGCTTGCTACAACATGCCCTAAAACATATAGATCATTAATATAGAGGAATTCAATAACTGGGTGATTACAAATAGAATGCTTTAAAAAGAGTTTACATACTACACTGCATTCTAGTACCTACTCACTTTCTGCATCATCTAAATGAGGTGACAGCTTTTTCCCATTCTCTAGGAAAAAATCTCTTTCTAATTCCCTTAATAGAACAAAGGTCTAGTTATATTTTTACATCCCCAGACATATCCACAAAACTGACCAGATCCTTAATGCATCTATAAAAAAGAACAGGTTCACAAGAAGGGAAGTTATCGTGGACATTGACAACTCTAAAGATATGATCTGGCAAAAAATTAAAGAAATACTTTCTTCCTATATGTGACTAATTTTGCCAATTCACAGCCCTTCATACAAATTCCCAGGGATGGAGGAACTTTCATTAGAATTTCTTTTGGTGAGAATCATCTCTGTCCCTTACCTTTCTTCACCTCTCTTTCTTTATTATCAGAATAATGGCTTTTTTTTTTTCAAGAGGCTTACTACGATGTCTCTCCCAACCATCCATGCCCCCATCTTCACATGTCCACATCCTAGGATCAGGCTAACCATTAAACTTGAACCAAACTGCTGGAATATATATATATTTCAAATAGTATCTTTGGGAATCTTCCTCTCCCCAATACACATACTCTTCTAGTTGCATATACACATATACAAATATATGAAATATACATACATATAATCATGATAGCTAAACTTTTTATAGTGCTTTAAGGTTTGTAAAGTACTTTACTTATTTTCTCTCATTAATTTTTATAATAATTGGTGAGGTAGGTGTTATTATCATCTGTATTTTACAGATGAGGAAACTGAGACTGAGGGAATTCAACCAATTTGTCCAGAATCACATAGTTAAGATGTATTGGAGACAGAATTTGAATCTGAGTTTTCTTGATTCCAACCATATACTACACAACCTAGCATATAAATGTACACATATACATATACATACTATACAAATCCACATACATATCAACATATATATGCATAAAGATGCATGTATATATATACATAAATGTAAATATATATATATATATATATATATATATATACACACACACACACACACACATATCTGTTTAACTATCTGCCCTTCTGTCTCTCTTTGCCCAGGATCATATAGGAGATATCTGCAAGATATGAACTCAAATCTGTGTCTATATGTGTATACTTTTATATATGTGTATATGTTTGCATATATCTATATGTGGTATCTATGTATATACACATATATACATAAATACACACACATACATACATACATACACACATACATACATACACACACATATACTTAGAACTTAGAGTCTGGAAAACTTAGTTCATATCATGCCCCAGGCATTTCTTTTGTGATCCTAGAGAAGCCATTTAAATTATTTAAACCTCAGTTTTCTCATCTATATATATAGGGATAATAGGAGCACTGATTTTGCATGTGCAGTTCTTATTCCTATCCTAAGATACACACACACACACACACACACATACATACACACAAATATTATCATTCTAAGTATTGTTTTGGGAAACTAAACATTTATTCTAATTATCTTTCTATTTCTCACTGGAAGACATCTTCTGGAATTATCTTTTGTCACAAAATTATTTTATACTCCTTGCAAAGTTTCTTAATGAAATTTTACATGGAAATTATTCTTCTATTGTAATAACTCTTAGAAGGAGAAGGGTACACTTAAGGAAGGCGTCATCCAAAATAAAATAGATCATAGGTCTAGAGCTATACAATACCCTCATTTGATAGAAGAGAAAATGGAGGTTTAATGAGGCTAAAGGATTTGTCCAAGGTGACAGACACAGAGACTAAATTTCAGAGGTAGGATAACAGCCCATGTCCTCTGCATTGCCCAAAATGACTTAGGGAGAAGACATGCCATAGCATACAACATTAAGGAAAGATGTGATGGGAAAAGGAGGTTAAAGTTCATTATGTAGTCAGAATGAGACAAAAAAAAATCTGGATAGTACTAGCACAATACTGATACCACCAAACTAATCAAAGGACCAGAGGAAAGCCTGAAGTATGCTGATTTCTTATGATGAAATTGTGAAGACAAGAAAGCACATGGGAATCACATGTTATGATCTGCCCTGAAAAAGGAACTGTCCCCCTGATGAAATCACAGATCCACTTAAATATCTTACTATCCAAATTATTAGCTTTTTAAAACCTAGAGAAGCTACTCTAGGGCTAAGATGGATGCCTGAAGGTAGGCAGACTTCCCAGCTCTACCTTATAAAATCTTATATACCTATATAAGATATATATGTATATCTTATATACCAGAAAAATCTTACCATTTTCATCAGATCAAATAATGTTCTTTTTCTTTTTTTTTCAACTTAATCTAATCCTACTTTATTTTTTAAAAGCTTTTTATTTTCAAAACATACATATAGATGATTTTCAACATTTACCCTGGCAAAACCTTGTATTTCAAATTTTTTTTTCTTCCCCTCTTAAACCCACGCCTACCCTAGACAGCAAATAATCCAATATATGTTAAATATGCAATTCTTCTCTATATATTTCCACAATTACCATGCTGCACAAGAAAAATCAAATCAAAAGGGAAAAATGAGAAAGAAAACAAATGCAAGCAAACAACAACAACAAAAATCAAAATTCTATATTGTGGTCTATACTTAGTCCCCACAGTCCTCTTTGAGGGTGTATATGGCTTTCTTCATCACTGAACAACTGGAACTGGTTTGAAACATCTTATTGTTGAAGAGAACCATGTCCTTCAGAATTGATCATCATATAATCTTGCTGTTACTGTGTTAGAAACATTGCTGGATCAAAGAGTATGCACAGGTTGATAACTTTTTGAGCATAGTTCCAAATTGCTCTCCAGAATGGTCAGATCCATTCACAATTCCACCAACAATGTATTAGTGTCCCAGTTTTCCCACATCCCCACCAACATTCATCATTATCTTTTCCTGTCATCTTAGCCAATCTGGCAGGTGTGTAGTGATACCTCAGAGTTGTCTTAATTGGCATTTTTCTGATCAATAGTGATTTAGAGCACCTTTTTATATGACCAGAAAATATAATTCTCATTTTCTAAAAATGAGAATTATTCATATACATTCAAATGCTATAACTTATTCAGCCATTTTCCAATAGATGGGCATCCACTCAGTTTCCAGTTCTTTGCCCTTACAAAAAAGAGCTGTTACAAACATTTTTGTATGTGTGGATCCTTTTCCCTTTTTTATGATCTCTTTGGGATAAGGGTCCAGTTGAGATCCTGCTGGATCAAAGGGTTTTTATATATGCTTTTAATTTTAACAATTGTGATAGATGCAACAGTTTGTTAGCCCTTTGGGCATAGTTCCATCTTGCTCTCCAAAATGGTTGGATCAGTTCACAATTTCACCAACAATGTGTTAGTGTGGCAGTTTTCCCAAATCCCCTCCAATATCCATCAATATCTTTTCCTGTAATCTTAGCTAATCTGAAAAATGTAAGAGGTACCTCAGAGTCTTAATTTGCATTTCTCTAATCCATAGTGACTCATGGCATTTTTTTCATGTGACTAGAAATGGTTTTAATTTCTTCATCTGAAAATTGTCTATTTATATCCTTTGACCATCTATCAATTGAAGAATGGCTTGTATTCTTATAAATTTGAGTCATTTCTCTATGTATTTTAGAAATGAGACCTTTATCAGAACTCTTGGATATAAAATTTTTTCCCCCAGTTTACTGCTTCCCTTCTAATTTTGTCTGCATTGGTTTTGTTTGTACAAACTTTTTAACTATGCTTCAAACCAGTTCCAATTTTTCGGTGAAGAGAGCCATATACACCCAGAGAGAGGGATATAAAATGTGGACCACAACATAACATTTTCATGTTCTCTATTGAGGTTTGCTTGCTTTGTATTTCCTTTATCAGATTATTCTTTCTTGTAGATATGATTTCTCCTGCACAAAAAATGATGCAATAACTGTACATATATTCGATTTCTTAAGTATTCTAACATAATTATCAAGTAGTGGATATCCTGCCATCTAGGGGAGGGGTGGGGAGTAGGGGGGAAAAATTTGTAACAGAAAGCTTTGTAAGGGTTAATGTTTAGGAATTACCCATACATATGTTTTGCAAATAAAAAGTGTTAATAAAAAAATTAAAAAATAATTAAAAAAACCTTTTTAACTTAATATAATCAAAATTATTCATTTTGCATTCCATAATGTAGTCTAGTTCTTCTTTAGCTACAAATTCTTTCCTTCTCCACAGATCTGAGAGGTAGACTTTGTTCTTCTAATTTACTTTTAGTACCACTCCTTATGTGTAAATCATGAACCCATTTCAATTTTATCTTGGTGTAGGGTGGGTCAGTGCCTAGTTTCTGCCATACTAGTTTCCAATTTTCTCAGCAATTTTTGTTAAATAGTGAATTCTTATCCCAAAAGTTGGGGTCTTTGAATTTATCAAACACTAGATTACTATAGTCATAGACTATTATGTCTTGTGATCCTAACCTATTTCTCTGATTGACTACTCCATTTCTTAGTCAGTACCAAATGGTTTTGATGACTCCTTCTTTATAATATAGTTTTAAGTCTGCTACAGCTAGGCCACCTTAAATTGCTTTTTTCCCCATTAATTCCCTTGAAACTCTTGACCTTTTGTTCTTCCAGATGAACTTTGCTATTATTTTTTCTAGCTTTGTAAAATAATTCTTGTGAATTGGAGTGGTATAAGACTGAATAAGTAGATTAATGTAGGTATAATTGTCATTTTTATTATATTAGCTTGGCCTCTTGTTCTGTCATAGTGTATTGTCCTGGTGGTAACTTGCTGTAATGCCTTTGCTAATATTTTATTTAAGATTTTTGCCTCAATATTCATTAGGGAAATTGGTCTATAATTTTCTTTCTCTGTTTTGATCCTACCTGATTTCCGTAGCAGCACCATACCTGTGTCATAAAAGGAATTTGGTAGAACTCCTTCTTTCCCTATTTTCCTTTTTTTTTTTGATTTGTCATGTATTTTATTTTATTTTATTTATTTATTTTGTTAAAGCTTTTTATTTGTATAACATATGTAAGAGTAGTTCCTCAGCGTTGATCTTTACAAAGCTTTCCATTACAAATTTTACCCCCAGTCTCCTCCCCTCCCCTAGATGGCAGGAAGTCTACTACATGTTAATATTGTTAAAATACTTGATAAATTGTGCAAGAAAGATCCTATCTACAAGAAAAAAAAGAAAATCAGAAAAAAGGAAACACAATGCAAGCAAACATCAATAGAGAGCATGAAAATGTTATGTTGTGGTCCAGATTTCATATCCCTCTCTCTGGGTGTATATAGCTTTCTTCACTGAACAATTGGAACTGGTTTGAGACATTTCTTTGTTGCAGAGAGCCATGTCCATCAGAGTTGATCATCATATAGTATTGTTGTTGCCATGTATAATGATCTCCTGGTTCTACTCATTTCATTCAGCATCAGTTCATGCAAGTCTCTCCAGGCCTCTCTGAAATCGTCCTGCTGGTCGTTTCTTACAGAACAATATTATTCCACTTTATGGGAGAGTTCATCCCATTCATATTCACAGTTAGAATAACTAGTTCTTTATTTCCTGCCATCTTATTTACCCAAGTTACGTTTTTCCCTTTCCTTTCCCCTTTCTCCCTTCCCCCCTCCTCAGTATTTTCTTTTGATGACTCCCTCCCCCAAACAATCCTCCACCCTTTAGATCCCCTCCCTCTTTTTTTACTTCTTTCCCCTGATTCTATTTTCCCTTCTATTAGTTTATCCCTTTCTTTTCCTCCTTTCCCTCCCACGTCCCCCTAGCAAAGGACAAGTTTCTCTGTGAAATCAAGTGTCTGATATACACTTTTAGAGCCCAAACTGATGAGAGTAAGATTTACACAATGCTCATCTCCCTCCCTTCTTTCTCTAAATTATATTAGGTTTTCTTTGCCTCTTCAAGAGATTTTACCTTGTTTTTACCTCTTTTTTAAAAAAATCTTATTTTACCACCTTTCCCCTCTTTTCCCCAATATGATAACCTTTCCTCCTCTAGTTTTCTTTTTCATATTATCAAAGTAATATCTAATTAATTATACCCCCAAACTTTAAGTATCCCCATAGTAGAAATAATGTTCTCAAGAGTCCTTTCCGTTTTACCTTTTTATGCTTCTCTTGAGTTCTGTGTTTGGAGGTCAAATTTTTTGTTCAGATCTGGTCTCTTCATTAGAAATAGGTGAAATTCACCTATATCATTAAATGACTATCTTCTTCCCTGGAGGATAAATGCTCATTCTAGCTGGATAGGTTATTCTTGGCAGTAATTCACGTTCCTTTGCCTTTCAGAATATCTGTTTCCAGGCCCTTCCATCCTTCAATGTGGAGGCTGACAGATCGTGTATGATTCTAATTATTGATCCTTGGTATTTGAATTGTTTCTTTCTAGCTGCTAGCAAAATCTTTTCCTTGGTGTGATAGTCCTGACATTTAGCCACGATATTCCTTGGGGTTTTAATTTTGGGGTCTCTTTCAGGAGGTGATTGGTGAATGCTTTCAATGGTGATTTTGCCTTCTGATTCTACAACCTCAGGGCAGTTTTCTTTCAGGATTTCCTGGAAGATAGTGTTTAGATTCTTTTTTTCATCATGGCTTTCAGGAAGTCCAATAATCCTTAGATTGTCTCTCCTAGATCTATTTTCCAAGTCAGTAGTTGTTTTTCCTAGGAGATATTTTATATTTTCTTCTTTTTTTTTTCATTTTTTTTGTTTTTGTTTGATTGATTCTTGAAGTCTTATTGAGTTATTCACTTGCATTTGTTCAATTCTTATTTTTAAAGTGTTGTTTTCTTCAGTTACCTTTTTAAGCTCCTTTTGTAACTGGCCAATTTGTTCATTGCACTCTTTTTCCACTTCACTGATTTTATTTTTCAATAAATTGGTGTCTTTTTCATATCTCTTTTGCAGGGCATTATATCCTTCTTTCACTGATCTCAGTTTATTTTCCCATTTATACTCCAACCCTCTTTTGAGATTTTTTATGCAATCTTCCAGAAAGGCCTTTTGAAAAGGGGACCAGTGATGGTCCTTGCTGACTTCCTCTGGAGTTTTGTCTAAAGGAACCTCAGGATCTGGGGTCTGCCCTTCTTTCTCTTGATAGAAACTGTCTGTGGTGAGAGCTCTCTTTTGCTTCTTCATTTTTTTAGACAGCATGGGGGTCTGTTTAAGGCTAGAGAAGCGGCGGCTGCAGTAGTTTGCCCTGGGGCAATTCTGCTAATTAACTTAAGGTCCTGGGCCGGTGGGGGCTCGGACTTTGCCCAAAATACTCCTTAAACAAGGCAAATCTGCCAGAACACCTGCCCCCAATCAGGGCAGAGTGTCCCGAGTGCCTCAGATAAACTCCAAGTGTTTTTAGTTTGGAATTTCTGCCACGCTGAGCCGAGTTCCACCCTCACTCCCGGATTGCACCAAGGAAACGTTTACCCCTCTGCCCGAGTTAAACAGACCTGATATGAAGTTCTTCAGAGATATCTGCAAGCAGTGTCCAAATATTTCTGGATTCGTTGACTTGAAGATCAGTTCAGAGGCTTGTTTTATTGTTGATTTGAGAGAAAATCAGAGGAGGGTACAGAGAGTCACATTTTCACTCCGCCATCTTGGCTCTGCCCCCTTTCCCTATTTTCCTAAATAGTTTCCATAGTACTGGAATAAATTGTTTTTTAAATGTTTAGTAAAATTCGCAAGAAATCCATCTGGCCCCCACAGATTTTTTCTTAGGGAGTTGATTAATCGTTTGTTCAATTTCTTTTTCTAAAATGGGGCTATTTAAGTAAGTTATTTCCTCCTCTGTTAATCTGGGCGATCTATATTGTAGATATTTATCCATTTCACTTAGATTATCAGATTGACTGAAAATAAAGGGGGGGAATTAATAAAGTTCAAAGTAAGAAAACTACTGAGTTAATAAACAAAACTAAGAGCTGGTTTTATGACAAAACAATAAATAGATAAGCCTTTGTTAATTTGATTAGAAAAAGGAAAGAAGAAAATAAAATTGTTAGTATCAAAAATGAAAAAAAGGGAGAACTTTCCACCAATGTGAGGAATTTAGAGCAATTAGCTTTTGCTATTTTTGTTTATGATGAAAGATAGTTTTAGCTGTGTCTCCAGGGAAGATAGTCTTCAGAAAATCAGGTAAGGAATGTACCTATATTACTGTTGTCCAAATTTTCAAATTTAAGAAGGTGAAGGAAACTTCAGGGAAACAAAATTGCTTTTAGTTAATATAATAAGTGGTTCCCTCATGACCAAATAGAGATTGCATCTGGAGATACGTAACAGCAACATTTTTTTTTCTAAAAAGTAACCAAAACGAAAATAAATGTTTTTATTTTATTGAATTTGTTCCCAATAGTGATGGTCCACCTTACAAATGTTGCTGCTTCTATTATTGCTGCTATTGCTACTCCTTCTCCTATCATAAAGACAATGAGCAGGGACTGGGCTTATATTAGAGAATGTCTAGGTTCAACTCTTTTCTGTAACACTTCCTAGCAGTGATCCTGGTGAGTCTTTTTTGTGTGTTTTTGACTTAAGTCCTTAGGATTTAGGTACTTAGTTATACAAAGGTTAAGTTCTTCTCTTGTTGAGAATCTCTACCCTGGTAGCTTCCCATAATGATGAAATCAAAAGTCTTTTGTATAATGCTGATGATAATATTAATAACTGCTAACATTAACATTCCACTTTTTACACAGCTAGATACTTTAAAAATATCTTCTTCACATTAATCCTCTGAGGTATCATTGTCTCCATTTTATAGATGAAGGAACTGAGGTCCAGAGAGTTAAAGTGATTTGCCCAAGTATCAATCAATAAACATTTATTAAGCACCTACCATATGTCAGGCACTGTGCTAAGTGCTGAGAATAAAAAAAGAATTAAAAGACTCAAAGAGCTTACAATCTTGTGGGGGAGATAACATGAAAACAAATATATGTAAGATAAGCTATATGAAGGATAAATAAGGATAATTGACAGAGAAAAGGCACTAGACTTAAGAGAGACTAGGGAAGGCTTCCTATAAAAGTTGATGCTTCAAGGAAGCTGGGGAGATCAGTTGTTGGAGCAGAGGAGGGAGAACATTCCAAGCATTGGGAAATATGTGAGAGAAAATGCACAGGGCCTTGTTCCTGGAACGTTCAGAGGGTCAGTGTTACTGGACTGAAGATTATATGTCCTAGAGCAAGGTAAAATAAAAGTAGAAATATAAGAAGGCACTAGGTTATGAAGAGTTTTTTATACAAAACAGAACATTTTGTGTTTGATCTGGAAGGCAACAGGAAGTGTCTGAAGTCTGAGCAGAGGGCTGACATGATCAAACTTGAATTTGAGGAAAATCAATTTACTGGCTGAAATGCAATGATAGACTGGAGTAGGAAGAGGCTTGAGGCAGGCAGGCCCACTAGCAAACTACTTCAGTAATTAAGGTGTGAGGTGATAAGAACCTGCATTACCGTGGTGGTAGAGTCTGAGGAGAGAAGGAGCCATATTTGAGAGATGTTGTAAAGGTGAGATGATCAGGTCTTGGCAACAGTTTGGATTTTTTTGGATTGGGATGAGAGGTATTGAGGATGACTCCTAGATTGTGAGTTTGAGGAACAGTAACAGGGAAGTGTAGGGAGTGAGAGTGGAGAGGAAAGGTTTAGAAGGAAAGAGAATGAGTTTTCTAACTATTGAATTTAAGATGTCTACTGGACATTGAATTCAAGATGTCCAAAAGGCTGTTAGAGATGCAAGACTGGAGGTAAGTGAAGAGGTTGGAATAGGTTGAGAGTCATCAATATAGAGTAAATATAAATATAAATCCATAAGGTCTGATAACATCACCAAGGAAAGTAGTATAGGGGGAGAAGTGGGTCTAGGACAGAACCCTATGGGACATCTAAAGTTAAAAGTTGTGATCTGTAGGAAGATCCAGCAAAATAGACAGAGAAGGATTGATAAGATAGGAAGAAAATCAGGAAAGAGAAGTATTCTAAAAATTTAGAGAGAAGAGAATGTCAAGGAGGAGACTGATTAACAGTGTCAAAGACTGCAGAGGGGACAAGGAGAAGGAGGACTGAGAAAGGGCCATTGGATTTGGCAACAAGATCATTATCAGCCGGTTGATTTCAGAAAGGCTAAGAGATATATGAAGTGATGCTAAGTGAAGTGAGTATAACCAAGAGAATATTGTACACAGCAACAACAAGATTATGTGACGATCAACTATGATGAACTTGGCTCTTTTCAAAAATGAGGTGATTTGGGGCAATTCCAGTAGTCTTGTGATGAAGAGGAAACATCTGCATCCATAGAGAGGATTGTGGGGACTGAATGTGTATCTCAGAATAGTATTTTCACCTTTTTGTTGTTGTTGTAGTTTGCTTGCTTTTTTCTTATTTTTTTCCCTTTTTGGTCTAACTTTTCTTGTAAACATGAAAAATGTGGAAATATGCTTAGAAGAATTATACATGTTTAACCTATATTGGATTGCTTGCTATTTAGGGTAAGGGGAAGGTGGGGAGGGAGGGAGAAAAATTTGGAACACAAGGTTTTGCAGGGGTGAATATTGAAAATTATCTTTGCATGTATTTTGAAAAAAAATCTATCATTTTAAAAAAAGAAATAAATTTTTGGAGAAACAGGGGCAAAACCTTCCCCAAGCTAGGAGATCATTAGTAGCTTTGGGGAGAGAAGTTTCAGTGGAATTATAAATAAGCTCAGAAGCCAGATTAAGAAGAGAGTGAAAAGATAGAATTGGAAGCACCTTTTGTAGATGGTGTTTTCAAAGAGTTTAACTACTAATGTCTAAGAACTCAATGCACCAAGGATCCTTCTTTGATTTCCTCAACTGATATATCAGAATCATAGCACTTTAGACTTAAAAGCTATCTCTAAGATGAGTTAGGACAATTATCTCATCTTAAAATGAGGAAACAAGCCTAGAGATACTAAATGATTTTCCCCAGCGTGAGTTATAGGCAGAAACAAAGAGTACATTTTCTGATTTCTAATCCAGTGGTCTTCCTAAAATATCATGTTGCCTTAGCATCCCATAGTGACATCAGTTCACTGATGTCAAAATACATACATATACATGTATATATGTATACATATGTACTGCATCCATATTACAAATAGTACATATGTAGATATAGATATATAAAAATAGAGTGATAGGAAATGGGACTGGACTTCATTTTATTGGATTTCATTGATAAAGGTATAATTTTATTGAATACTCACATCTATAAATCTATCAACATTTTCTCTACAACTTAGAGTATTAGAGAAGTTATCTAGCCCTGAGGAATTATGACTTGCTCAATGTCATTAGTAGTATGTGTCAAAAGCAGGACTCCAGAAGACTCCAGGGCTTTCTTATTTTGATGCTATTTTACTATTCACTATATAATATTGCCTCTAATTTAAAGTATACAGAAAACAAATATGAGATAAATTGGAAGGGGAAGATGCTGGAACCTGGAAGTGTGTATGTGTGGGGGAAAAGGGTAGGGAAGATCAGGAAAGATTTTTCACAGTAGTTGATCCTTGAACTGAATTTTGAAGGAAACTAGGCATTCCAGGAGATGGAGGGGGAAAAGAAACAGGTTCTAAGTATGGGGGACACTGTGTCTGGGGAAAAGCACAAAGGCAGAAGATAGTAATTAGATCAGTAGGGCTTTACAATGGATAGGGACCATGGAAGGGGAAAGGGTACCAATAGACTAGAGATAGGGTAAGTAAGGGTAAGAAAATGTGCTTTAAGAAAATAACTTTGCTAGCTGGATAGAGAATGGACTGGTGTATTGAAAGACTTTGCTTCAATAATTATTAGCCGTGTGATACTGGGCTTCATATCTCACCTTTCAAGTTTCAGTTTCCTCATCTAAAATTTGGAAATCATGTTTTCATTTAATGTGGTACAGTGGAAAGAACTTTGTCTTTGAAGACAGAGAACTGAAATTCAATTTCCATCTCAGATGCTTTACTACCTGTGTGTGACTTTGAACAAATCATTTAGTTGCCCCTGGCCTCATTTTCCCCAGGTATCCAGTGAAGTCCTTTAAAGTTCAGATCTCTGATTGTATGATTGTACTTCACAGTCTTGTAGAGAAGAAAGTGTTTTATAAATTGGAAAGTGCCACATAAATGTGAATTATTATTATCATCCTTATTATATTATTACAATCTATGACAAGGATTATTTTATTATTATCTTTTTGTTTCCATTGAATTAGGTATGGCATATAGGCAAGCACCTTGCTTAATAAATGCTTGTAGAGTTTAGTTATATCAAATAAATTATGAAAATGTTTTGTATATGTAACAGTTATATAGGAGAGTGAGATAAAACATGGCATTGAATATAGCAAGTTAAAAACCCTCAACTCTTCAAGATATTTATTTATTAATTCATGTGATATATACATGTACACATCTACTGAAGATCTAAAAGAAAGTGAGGTGGCTTATAGATTCAAGTTTTTTGCAAAGTTAGTATTCGATTATTTTCCCATTGGTTTCTAAATCTTCCATTTGTTCTGAAGCAAAGCAAAATCTCCTCCCCCTAACTCATTTCTAATTCATAGAGGTTTATAATTCTCAAAGAATAGTCTGTGATGACACAAAACCTAATACTAGTTTCTTTTCTAAGGTCACTAAAGCAGAATAAGAATTTTTGATTTGATTTGATTTGATTAGAATTTTGATTTGAATTCTTTAATAAGTTAGTTCTGCCTGTAAAGTCAATCTACATGGCTCTTTAAAGAAAAATGATTTTCTTAATTCCAGGATAGTTCACTATATGTTATATCAATCTATCTTTCTAATAGCATTTCTTGTTCAGCCCTTTCACTTGTGCTCAACCTCTCAGGATCCCTTTTGGGGGTTTTCTTAGCTAAAATACTGGAGTGGTTTGCCTTTCCTTTCTCTAGTTCATTTTATATATGAAGAAACTGAGACAAAAAGGGTTAAGAGACTTGCCCAGGGTGACATAGCTAGTAAATGTCTGAGACCAGATTAGAATTCAGGAAAATGAGTCTTCCTCACTCCAACCCCAGCACTTAAATCACTATGCCACCTACCTGCTTCTAATGACACTTGGAGTAGTACCTGAATTAATTAACTTATTAACTCTTGTGCTCAGCTAGAATAAGATCTCAAAAACAAGTTTTAGGCATTATATTTGAGGACTGAATATTATCCTCAAATACCAAATTTGATCACATTTTATAAATCTTCTTTCTTGATACCTGTCTACTTAGAAAAATATTCCATAGAGTAAGAGACTTGCGATTGATTCAGAAGATGAAGCTTATTACAAAAATTAGTTATTTCTCTGGTGTCGAAAGAGAGAAAAGTATAATTCACTTTTAAATAAATACCAAATGTAATAAAATCATTAGTCATGGAGAAACAAACCTTTATAATCATTCCCATTACATAACAAATAAATACTGATAGAATTATGCAGATATGCACCAAGCAATCAGAGAATTACAGAAAGTTCAAAGTGAAGAGGACCCATGAGATCATCTAGTTTGATCCAACTTATTTGAAGGTTGTAATGAGATTGATCTAACAGCAACAATGATAGTAGCCTTTACATAGCTCCTGCCCAGCACTGTCCTAAATACTTTACAAATATTATCTCATTTGATCCTCATATTACCATGAAGAGACAGACTTTATTTTACAATGGTATAAATGAAGATAAATAGGGATTAAGTGATTTACTCACAGTCACACAGCTAATAAGTATCTGAGACCACATTTGAATTCAACTCTTCCATACTCCAGGATTGGATCACTATGTCATTTAGCTTATGTATGTGTGTATATGTAAATGCATGTATGTATGCATGTATATTTATATATATATCTTCACATAGACACAGGTATATACATGTATATATGTGTTACATATATATGTATATATATTACAAATTTTAAAACACTTGAGGCAAAAGGAAAAGGTCTTACAAGGAAGTAATTATCTTTTTTCTTGAAACCATCAGTTATTAGTCAGATCTCTGCTACTTAGTCCCAAGATTTAGTTGGCTCCTTTCATTAATGAGGAGCAGCTAGATAGCTCAATGGGTAGAAGACTCAGTTTAGAATAAAGAACACTCATCTTCCTGAGTTCAAAACCAGCCTCAGGCACTTACTAGCTGTGGCAGCGCAAATTTCTTAACCCTGTTGGCCTCAGTTTCCTGATTTATAAAATGAACTGGAGAAGGAAATGACAAACTATTCCAGTATTTTTGCCAACAAAACCCCAAATGGGGTCACCAAGAGTCAGACATGACTGAAAAAAATGACTGAATAATTAATTAAATAAAAAAACCCAGGAAATGCAAAGTTATATAATATCAAAAATGTAATGTCTACCATTAGAACCATAGAATCATTTATGAGTTTTTCAACTAGAAGGTACCTTAAAAAATCTTCACTCAACTTTTTCATTTTTTATTTTGAGAAAAATGACACTTTGAGAGTCTTACCTTAGGGATCACACAGCAGCAAAATCATTTCAAGAACTTTAGTTCTCTAATTTAATTTATACTAAGATGGTTTGTAAAGTCCCAAGACTGTTCTTTTTTGAATCCTATTTGAGGCTTTGCAGAAAATAAGTATCTTAATTTATGTTTTTATCTTGGTAGGCTGCTCAGTGTGATAATAATTCATAAAATTGAAATCTATTTATAGATTAACTTCTCCAAGGAGAAAAATGTCCAACTTCAATTTATCTCATATGTAAAATATTAATGTTTTCATAGATAGGTTTAAGAAGCATACATTAGTCTAGGGAAGAGCAGAATCTTTCCCCATTAATAACATCTAAACTAAAAAAAATAATTTAATTGATTTGAAATTAAATTTGAAGAACTGGGGAGACTTAGTCTAAAGAGATATAGGAGCAATATCTTTCAAATACTTCACAAACTGACATATGGAAGAAAAGTTAAAACTTTTTCTGCTTATTCCCAGAAAGTAGAATTTAAGTCAACTGAATAAAAATGAGAACATTCTACACAGTAACAACAAGATTATGAGATGATCAGCTGTGATGGACTTGGCGCTTTTCAACAATGAGATGATTCGCAGGACAATTCCAATGGACTTGTGATGGAGAGAGCCATCTGCATCCAGAAATAGAACTGTGGGAATTGAATGTGTATCACAACATAGTATTTTCACCTTTTTGTTGTTGTTTGCTTGCTTTTTGTTTTCTTTCCCATCTTTTTTTTCCTTTTTGATCTGATTTTCCTTGTGCACATGATAAATGTGAAAATATACATAGAAGAAGTGTACATGTTTAACATATTTTGTATTATTTGCTATTTAGGGGAGGGACTAAGGAGAAGGAAGAAAGAAAAATTTGGAACACAAGGTTTTGCAAGTATTAATATTGAAAACTATCTTTTCATGTATTTTGAAAATAAAAAGCTATTATTTTAAAAAATGGTAGGTAAAAGATAAGATCTAAATGGGCTCATGATTTAGACATAAAGAGTGATATTATAAGCACATTAGAGGAACATAGGATAGTTTATCTCTCAGACTTGTAGAGAAGGAAGGAATTTGTGTCCAAAGAAGAACTGGAACTCTTAATTGAACACCAGATAGATAATTTTGACTATATTAAGTTAAAAAGTTTTTGTACAAACAAAACTAATACAGACAAGATTAGGAGAGAAGCAATAAATTGGGAAATCATTTTTACATTTAAGGGCTCTGATAAAGGCCTCATTTCTAAAATATATAGAGAATTGTCTCATATTTATAGGAATTCAAGCCACTCACTCTCCAATCGATAAATGGTCAAACGATATGAACAGACACTTTTCAGATGAAGAAATTGAAACCATTTCTAATCATATGAAAAGGAGCTCCAAATCACTATTGATCAGAGAAATGCAAATTAAGACAATTCTGAGATACCATTACACACCTGTCAGATTGGCTAAAATGACAGGAAAAGATAATAACAAATGTTGGAGGGGATGTGGGAAAAATGGGACACTGATACATTGTTGGTGGAACTATGAACAGATCCAACCATTCTGGAGAGCAGTTTGGAACTATACTCAAAAAATTATCAAACTGTGCATACCCTTTGACCCAGCAGTGTTTCCACTGGGTTTATATCCCAATGAGATCTTAAAGGAAGGAAAGGGCCCCACATGTGCAAAAATGCTTGTGGCAGCTCTTTTTGTATGGCCAGAAACAGGAAACTGAATGGATGCCCATCAATTGGAAAGTGTCTGAATAAATTATGGTATATGAATGTTATGGAATATTATTGTTCTGTAAGAAACGACCAGCAGGACGATTTCAGAGAGGTCTGGAGAGACTTGCATGAACTGATGCTGAGTGAAGTGAGCAGAACCAAGAGATCATTATTCACGGCAACAACAAGACTATATGATGATCAATTCTGAAGGATGTGGCTCTCTTCAACAATGAAATGTTTCAAAACACTTCCAATTGTTCAGTGATGAAGAAAGCCATATACACCCAGAGAAAGTGATATGAATGTGGACCACAACATAACATTTTCCTGCTCTCTATTTCATGCTTCATATTGTTTGCTTGCATTATGTTTCCCTTCTCAGATTTTTTTTTCTTGTAGATCTGATTTTTCTTGCCCAGCAAGATAACTGTAAAAATATGTATACAAATATTTGAATTGTCAAGTATTTTAACATAAAAGAGATACCTAGCTCCTTTAAAAGATTTAAAAAAACATTTTCAAGTTTAAAAAGACTCAGGACAAACTATCTAAACCTGAAAAGAAAAAGAATATCACCAAAATATCATCAGTCTACCTTTTCTGGCTTACTAAACACTATTTTTTCAGTTGCCTGTACTGTTTCATACATATATATATATATATACACACACATGTATATATATATATACATACATATATATGTACACACATATATATGTGACACATATATAATATTAGGTAAATAGATAGATGGATAGACTGATATAGATATAGATATAGATATAACAGTCTATGTCTCAACTCCATACTTTTGCTGAGGCTGCCCTTTATGTCTGGAATGTACTTCCTCTTCTCTTTACTGTATTAGAATTCCTAACTTCAAGGATTTATTACACAGACGATATATTTCTTTATTTTTTTAATTAAAGCTTTTTATTTTCAAAACCTAAGCATAGATAATTTTCAACATTCATCTTTGCAAAATCTTGTGTTGTAATTTTTTTCCTTCTCTTCTTTCCACCCCCTCCCCTAGATGGCAGGTAATCCAATATGTTAAACACGTGCAATTCTTCTATACATATTTCCATAATTATTGTGCTGTACAAGAAAAATCAGATGAAAAAGGAAAAAAACAAAAATGAAAACAAAATGCAAGCAAACCACAATAAAAAGTGAAAATACTATGTTGTGATCCACACTCAGTCCCCACAGTCCTCTCTCTGGGAACAGATGACTCTCTTCATCACAAAACCACTGGAACTTGCCTGAATCACTTTGCTGTTGAAAAGAGCTATGACTGTCAGAACTGATCACATAAAATTGCTGTTGCTGTGTATAATGTTCTCCTGATTCTACTCATTTTACTTAGTAACAGTTCATGTATGTCTCTCCAGAACTGTCTGAAATCATCCCTGCTGATCATTTCTTACATATCATAACTAATTCAGCCATTCTCCAATTGATATGCAACCGTTTAAGTTTCCAGTTTCTTGCCACTACAAAAAGGGCTGCTACAAACATTTTTGCAAACATAGGTCCTTTTCCCTTTTTATAATCTCTCTGGGATATAGACCCAGTAGAAACACAGCTGGATCAAAAGTTATTCACAGTTTGATCACTTTTTGAGCATAGTTCCAAACTGCTCTCCAGAATGGTTGAATCCATTCACAGTTCATTAGTGTCCCAGTTTTCCCACATCCCCTCCAATATTCATCATTATATTTTTTTGTCACCTTAATCAATTAAAAAGTATGTAGTAGTACCAAAGAGTTGTTCTAATTTGAATTTCTCTGATCAATAATTTAGAGCATTTTTAAATATGACTCTAGATGGTTTTAATTTCTTCATCTGAAAATTAAAAATATATTTCTAAAGCCAGTTATTCCTAATTCTAAAGCCAGCCCTCTAAAGTTTTGCTCTGGTGCCTCATTATGGTATAAGAGTGAGCCTTAATTCTTACATTTCCATAGAAACAGTTGCTTCTTGGCTAGAAAGACATTGAGTAAAGAGCTTGTGTCTAATTACTTCTATTCTCTGAGAATCACACAAAGTTTAGTGATGCTCCTTAGTACTTTGGCCTCAAAACTCTCAAAAACCATCAATTAACTCACAAAAGCATTGTGATCTGTGCCCATGGAGGCACTATGCATGTTGACAAAATCATAAATCCTTCTAGAACTGAAGAAGTACACATGTGCATAAGTTTGTGTATCTGTGTGAACTGCAAGTTGTATTTTGCAAGTCCAGGTACCAATATATATTTACACTTTACAAATCTTAATTATTTTATCCAATTCAATTAGCACTTAATAAGTGCCTACCATTTACCTGATATTGTCCTGAGTTTTGGTGATACAAAGATGAAGAAGGGACAGAAAGGAGAAAAGGAGGAAGAGGAAAAGGAAGAAGAGGAGGAGGAAGTAGAGGAAAACAAAGAAGGAAGAACAGGAGGAAAAGAAAGAAGAAACAACAATCCCTGCTTAAATTTTCCCTGTTCTCAGTTAACTTAAATCCCACATGATCCAGCCTATGTCATTTGTCCTATCCCATAATTCAGCTGCATTTTATTTATCACTGTAGCAAAATAAGATGCTACTCAAAATGATACTTTTGATATCCTAACACTGATATATTTACCAATTGGTTTATTAACAATGAGCTTTTGCATAATGACCAAAGCCTTGTCAGACCTTGGAGACTTTTCTTAAGCTGCTCTGGGACTCAATTTCCTCATTTGCAAAATAAGAGGGTTAGATCAGATGATCTTCAAGATCTCTGTTAAAAATAAAATTCTGTGATTGTTAGTTAATTTTATGGGACAGTTAAACCTATCCTTTTATGCTGAGATACTGTTAGCAAATCATTACACAAAGAGAATTGTATAAAACTCTGTCAGACTGAGTTTGAAAGTTATAGATGTAAGAAAGTTTTGCATAAGTAATTTTTCAAACTTGACAGAATTCTGTTCTTTTCCAAATTATCAGCATCATAAATGACTATGCTTAATATTGAATCTGGAGCAGTGGCAGTGGATATGGGAGAGGATAGAACCGGTAAACTAATGAAAGGAATGAGTTTATATATGTCCTGTATATTTTTCTTTAATTCCCAAATAAGATATTCCTTCAGGTGATATGGCTTATGTGTATGAAAACACAAACCTATTTAAAGGTTATTACCATATACTAGTCACTATTGAGTAATCATGATTAATGCCCCTAGATGTCTTGTCGGATTTAATCTCAATTAAGAAAAGTGAGATTCATTGATGTGGGGAAAATTGATGTTTCAGAATATAACTGGTTAAATCAGTAATATCAAGTAGATTCTGGGATTCAATTTCAGTCAAATCACCTCTTACATATCTTAAACTTTCTTGAGTGAAAACAAATGAGTAAGTAAAATGCAAATAAATTAATGATTGTCTTTAATTTTTTTGTCCCCAAGGAAAATATTCAGAAAAGGTGGAATTAGAGAACCTAAGTTCATATCCCTCTATTGGATATATACCCTTCCTAAAATTTATTCTGTTATCCTGGGTCAGACCCTCTCAAAACTTCATTTTTCTGTGTACAATATTATGGTGTTAGACTAGATGGTTTCTGAGGCCTGTTCTAATTCTAAATAAGTGATCCTGTAATTCCATTTCCTGAAACTTTGATCTGAATACAACCATCTTATCAGCAACAGAGAAATATGACTGTAATTTCCACCTATTATTGGGGTTTGTATCTAGATTTATAATACCTTTTTCATCCATATTTTATTTTATGATTAGGTCAATATTTTCCATTTTCTTTCTTAGTTCTGTCCCAGGTGCTTTTGTGTTTCCCAGAAGCCTTTTCTTTTCTCCCAGGTAAAGTAAGGCATGAATGCATAGTATGTTGCACTTCATTTTCAAAGCTGAGAGTTCTCTCTCTAGGAAATTCTCTGTGATCCCATGTGGTTGTGAGTGCAGTATTAGAATAATACAGATATAGGAATTAGTGAACACACTGTAACTTGGTTGTTACCAGTCACAGCATTTCATTCTTCAGTGTCACTAATATGGTAGAGTATCTGAAATCTTCGATTAAGCAAAGCTCTTCCCAAACTACGAATATTCCAGGATCTGATTAAGGAAATACATCAATTTCAGTAAAATCCAACAAGGTAGCTCAAGGTGGATGCTTTTGAAGCAAATCTAAAATACTAACATTCCCGTTACAGAATGAATTAATGCTATGTTTTAAAATAACATTTCATTTAACCTGGTATTACTCAAGACTTAAAGGACCAGTGATTTTTTTTTGGTATGGGTATTCCCTTCAATAACATGAATCATAATCTCTTCTTCTAGCAGACCACTCTCCTAAAGTCATGGATTTTATGCTAGAGGAAAGGCAAAACATTATCTAATCCAATCTCTTTCTTGTATATATGAAGAAATAGAAGTTCAGAATTTAATAACTTGCCTAAGTTCATATAAGTAGAAAGTATCACAGGCAAGATCTGAACTCAAGGACTCTGACTCCAAATTCATATAATTCTTTCCACTATACCATACTATCTCCCAATATATTATTTTGGCAAGACAAAACAAAAGAAAATCAACAAATAAACAAAAATCTTCTAGGGGCCATCATTTTGGCAAAAAAGTCTTTCTAGTGTTTTTTTGTATTTTTTTGTATCTTCAGAGCTTAGCATAGTACTAGTACATAGTAATCATTTAATAAATATTTGTTAACTACTAAATTGGTCCTTGGAGAACACAGATACAAATCATCATTGAACTTGTATTTAAAGCTTTGCCACTTTAACAAGACCTATATGCTTTCATCTGGCATAGCCTACCAGAAATCAAGGTTCACTTCTAAGACTCAATGAGATAGATTCTATAGAATAGTATGACGTTTTATTTACTTTATGATAAATGAATAAGATATAATTTTTTTTGGAGAAGCAAACATTTATTATAGCACTTTGGGATATATTTTGGTTCCTTTCTAGGGTTAAGCTGAACACCCCAATTTGTTCTTTTTCTAGTTTTTTTAATAATAAGCCCAATTCGTTGATCTTTTCTTTCTCTATTTTATGCAAGTAAGCATCTAGAGATATAAAATTGCCCCTTATAACCGCTTTGGCCGTATCCCACAAATTTTGGTATATTGTCTCCTTATTGTCATTCTCCTGGATGAAATTATTGATTGTGTCTATGATTTGCTCTTTCACCCATTCATTCTTCAGGATTAGATTATTTAATTTCCAATTAACTTTTGGTTTATTTTCTCCTGGCCTTATATTGCATGTGATTTTTATTGCATCATGATCTGAAAAGGATGCATTTACTATTTTTGCCTTTCTGCATTTGATTTTGAGGGTTTTATGCCCTAACACATGGTCAATTTTTGTATAGGTTCCATGGACTGCTGAGAAAAAAGTAAACTCCCTACTGTCTCCATTCAACTTTCTCCATAGATCTATCATACCTAGCTTTTCTAACAATTGGTTTATCTCCCTAGTTTCTTTCTTGTTTATTTTGTGGTTTGATTTATCTAATTCTGAGAGAGCAAGGTTGAGATCCCCCACTAGTATTGTTTGGCTGTCTATTTCTTCTTGCATCTCTCTTAATTTCTCCCCTAGGAATTTGGATGCTATTGCACTTGGTGCATATATATTTAGTATTGATATTGCTACATTATCTATGGTACCCTTTAATAAAATATAGTTTCCTTCCTTATCTCTTTTGATTAGATCTATCTTGGCTTTTACTTGATCTGAGATAAGGATTGCTACCCCTCCTTTTTTTTTGTTCACCTGAAGCATAATAGGTTCTGCTCCAGCCTTTTACCTTCATCCTATATGTGTCACTATGTTTTAGATGTGTTTCTTGTAGACAACATATTGTGGGATTCTGGTTTTTAATCCAGTCTGATATCCGCTTCTGCTTTATGGGAGAGTTCATCCCATTCACATTCACAGTTAGAATAACTAATTCTTTATTTCCTGCCATCTTATTTACCCAAGTTATGTTTTCCCCTTTCCTTTCCCCTTTCTCCCTTCCCCCCTCCTCAGTACTTTGCTTTTGATGACCCCTTCTCCCAAACAATCCACCACCCTTTGGATCCCCTCCCCCTTTTTTTTAAACTCCTTTCCCCTGATTTCTATTTTTCCTTCTATTAGTTTATCCCTTTCTTTTTCCTCCTTTCCCTCCCATTTCCCTCCAGCAACAGACAAGTTTCTATGTGAAATCAAGTGTCTGATACACACTTTTAGAGCCCAACCTGATGAGAATAAAATTTACGCAATGCTCATCTCCCTCCTTTCTTTCTCTCAATTATATTAGGTTTTCTTTGCCTCTTCAAGAAACTGTATCTTGGTTTTTTTTTTTTTTTTTGCTTTTTGCTGAGGCAATTGGGGTTAAGTGACTTGCCCAGGGTCACACAGCTAGGAAGTGTCTGAGACCAGATTTGAACTCAGGTCTTCCTGACTTCAGGGCTGGTGCTCTAACCACTGCGCCATCTAGCTGCCCCAATTGTATCTTGTTTTTACCTCCTTTTTTTTAGATCTTATTTTACCACTTTTTCCCTCTGTTCCCCAGTATCACAACCTTTCCCCCTCTAGTTTTCTTTTTCATATTATCAAAGTAATATCTAGTTAATTATACCCTCAAACTTTAAGTATCCCCATAGTAGAAATCAAGTTCTCAAGAGTCCTTTCCTTTTTACTTTTTTATGCTTCTCTTGAGTTCTGTGTTTGGAGGTCAAATTTTTTGTTCAGATCTGGTCTTTTCATTAGAAATAGGTCAAATTCACCTATATCATTGAATGACCATCTTCTTCCCTGGAGGATAATGCTCATTCTAGCTGGATAGGTTATTCTTGGTTGTAATCCAAGTTCCTTTGCCTTTCAGAATATCTGGTTCCAGGCCCTTCGATCCTTCAGTGTGGAGGCTGACAAATCATGTGTGATTCTAATTATTGATCCTCGGTATTTGAATTGTTTCTTTCTAGCTGCTAGCAGAATCTTTTCCTTGGTGTGATAGTCCTGAAATTTAGCCACGATATTCCTTGGCGTTTTAATTTTGGGGTTTCTTTCAGGAGGTGATCGGTGAATTCTTTCAATGGTGATTTTGCCTTCTGATTCTACAATCTCAGGGCAGTTTTCTTTCAGGATTTCCTGGATGATAGTGTTTAGATTCTTTTTTTCATCATGGCTTTCAGGAAGTCCAATAATCCTTAGATTGTTTCTCCTAGAACTATTTTCCAAGTTAGTTGTTTTTCCTAGGAGATATTTCATATTTTCTTCTAATTTTTCATTTTTTGTTTTTGTTTGACTGATTCTTGAAGTCTTATTGAGTCATTCACTTGCATTTGTTCAATTCTTATTTTTAAAGTGTTGTTTTCTTCAGTTACTTTTTTAAGCTCCTTTTGTAACTGGCCAATTGAATTTTTTTGTTCATTGCACTCTTTTTCCACTTCACTAATTTTATTTTTCAATAAATTGGTGTCTTTTTCATATCTCTTTTGCAGGGCATCATATCCTTCTTGCAAGATATTGTATCCTTCTTGCACTGATTTCTATTTATTTTTCCATTTATCCTCCAGCTCTCTTATGAGGTTCTTTATTCAATCTTCCAGAAAGGCCTTTTGTAAAGACGACCAGTGATGGTCCTTGCTGATTTCCTCTTGAGTTTTGTCTAAAGGAACCTCAGGATCTGGGGTCAGCCCTTCTCTGTCTCGATAAAAGCTGTCTATGGTGAGAGCTCTCTTTTGCTTCTTCATTTTTTTTTTTTAGACAGTGTGTATATCTCTTTAAGGTTTGGAAAAACTGAGGTTAAAGCTCTTTGCCCTGGGGCTCTTCCTCGAATTAACTTAAGGTGCTGGGCTGGTGGGGGCTAGGACTAAGTCTGAGTTACTCCTTAAACAAGGCAAGTCTGCCAGAACACCTGTCCCCAATCAGAGCAGAGTGTCCCAAGTGCCTCAGATAAACTGCAGGTGTTTGGAATTTGGAGTTTGGAGTTTCTGCCATGATGAGCTGAGCTGAGCTGAGTCCCACCCTCACTTCCGGCCTATGCCCGAGTCTGCTTGTTTATCCCTCTGTCCGAGTTAGACAAACCTGATATGAAGTTCTTCAGAGAGCAGTGTCCAAATATTTCTGAATTCGTTAACTTGAAGATCAGTTCAGAGGCTTATTTTATTGTTGGTTTGAGAAAAGATCGGAGGAGGATGCAGAGAGTCACGTTTTCACTCTGCCATCTTGGCTCCGCCCCCCGGACAAAATAAAAATATTTGTAAAATACCTTGCAAATCTTAAAGCACTACATAAATACCAAATATTATTATAATTTGGCATTTAATAAATGCTTATTGATTGATTGGTTTGTCCAAAAATATATATATACAAAGAAAAATAACATATGAAAGGAACAAATTAGAGTTCCATTATATCCAAGTCACCAAATTCTGTGATTTCATATGGGGAAGGCTACCTGAATTTAAGAAAATATAGAGCCATATAACCAGATACTTCTTCTTTTCCCTATTCCTCTGCCACCCTCTCCATGGGAATATTTTATTTTATTATTCAACATGCCGTTCTGGTTTCATAAATTTATAAAAATCTTTTTTTTCCCTGGGAAAGAAGATGTTGAAATATACTGCTATACTCTCTGATATAATCGTAGCTTTGTTGTGCCTTCTCTCATTCTTTTCATTGAAAAAAAAACTTACTTTCTGAATATTAATAAGATAGAATCTGGATTTCTCTCCAGTAATAAAAGCAGTAATTCTTAAGATAGCATCATACTAAACACATATAATTAATAAACACTAACATATATATGAGTATACATATATACATATGTATATATTTATTTACAGAGAGCCTAATGCCTACACATATACTCACTAATTAAGAGGTGGAAGAAACCAAAGTTTCTATAGTAACCGGTGATAAGTAATGTTCCAGGACATTCTAAAGCTTTGGAAAATCTTAGCATTTCAGATCTATGCTATGCTCTTTTTCTTTGTTAAGGCAACTAAAATTCCTATAAATAAAAGTCATTTCTCCAAGGAACATTTCTTCTGGGTATGGGACACAGAAATAGTTTTTGAAAGAAAAGTTTGTTTTCATGTACAAATCTTGGATAGAGTGGAATTATCAAGCAGGATAAACAGATTACATTTTAACTGCATAGTCAGCTCTCATTCCTCAAATCATCCTCTATAAAGATAACTTTCTCTATATCTAGGAAGTACTACTAGAAATCATGACCTCTGATACTTACTCAATTGTTTATACTGCTGTTGCTTGGTCGGTTTAATGGGAATCATTTTCAGCATTTTTCATATAAAAGAATTGAAGCAAAAATAACAAATTGCTACTTACTTGTGTTTATCTTCTGAAGTGAAATATGCTTTTCCAGCTGTCTCCGCAGTTTCACCTCTGCTCCATATTTTCCTGTAGTCCCATTGTCAGCCAGAATAAAATGGGAATGCATACTATTAAGTACTGTGAGTTTACTCATGGGATTGGACATGGTTTGATATGGCCGGACCACCTGTATGATTTAGAAGAAAGAGAAAAGGGAAAGTAAGACAGGGAGAGGGACAGAAGGATCAATACTTTAGTACAGTTAAAATATAGCATATCATCTTTCTGACACTGCTTTTGAAAAGCAAGACATGAATAGTCATCAAGCTGATATTAAAATAATGAAGCCAAAGTATCATGAGGCATGCTTAACAAAAGTTTTAACATTCTTAGTAAAAATAGTTAAGTTTATGTTTAAGGTATAAATAATACTGACCACTTTGCTGGGTGTTTAGTCTTGGAGTTTATCATTAAGTTTATAAATAAATCAGAAATGACTAATTTAAACAGTGTTTGCTGCTTCCCCCTTTCTTTTCTCAATCAGTTTTCCAAATTAACAGATAATTTATTTAAAAGAGGAATAAGGGGATAACTAATTAAATAAAGGAATTCTCAACAATCTAAGATAGAGCTAAATCAAGCAAATACTATATTTGTGTTATCTTGACCTCTAAGGAAAGAGAGATTTCATACTTTCAAGTTCTGAGGCTTCTTTTAAAACATAGTTTTATAGCCCTCTAGTCCTACAATCCTGTTCTATTCTGAATCAAGAGTGGAAACTAAGGTAACATAAACCAATTTCAATGTCTTCTTACTGACCCCCACTTCTTTGGATCTTAGGATAAGTAATCAATCACCACATTTTACTTTGGCATTTGTGATTCCTGAACTACTATAAGGGGAAAACATTTGAAAAAGTTAAGTAAAATATTCTTAATTTATCCTTAAAACCTGAAGAACTATAAAATAATTAGGGGACAGAAATGAGAAAGGAACTTGTATTCTCTATAAGAAACTTGAATGAATCCAGCAAAAATAAAAAAAGACAACTAATCTGTAGGACCTCAACCAACCAATTAATGTACAAATATTTATTAGGCACTTTTTATGTGCTGGTCACTGTGCTAACTACTGAGGATGCAGACATAGAAACAATCCTTAAGTGTTGAGAAGCTTACTTATACTTTGTCTTTTTGTCATTTAAAAAGAAAGATGTATTTCTCTCAAATTTTTCCATGAACATTTGCTGACAAACTGCTCTATATCTATAACAGGACGTTCAGATAAAATTTGCCTTCACATATTCTCTCAGTATTCTTCACAATGAATAGATGAACATATCTACAGAACGATATGCTGTGATCCTGTTATGTTTTCCAAATAGAAAAGTTATATTTGCTTTCAATGAATACCAATGAGTTTTCCTTTTTGAAACTTTCATCAAGCACTAATAGAAAAACAAATCTGATTTTTATTCAAAAATTTTTGAATTGAAAGGGCTGGGGAAGAATATAAGTGAGAACTAACTAGGTACTAATTACATGTTTATCAGAGGCAGGAATATGTCAAAGAAGAAGAATTTTAGTTTTTTTGAGCTTAGAAAGATAGAAGAAGCCATAGTTTAGATGAAAGAACACTTAGGATCATTAAAAATTCAGTGGGAGGTACTTCATTAAAGTCCTTAACTAGCTAACTATTATAATTATATACTGGATCTCAATTCTCTTTCTCCTCCTATTCCTCAAAGTTGAAATACAAATGGTTTTCACTCACTCACTTGTAAAATTCTGTTGTTTATGTTTCAATTCTTCTCTATTTCCTAAATCTGATGAAAGTGCTATGAAATATGAAGTATGATGATGAAAAGATGCTTGATAAGTAGAACTAAAAGAACATCATATATAGCAACAATAAGATTATGTGATAATCAACTGTGATGGAATTGGATCTTCTCAACAGTGAGGTGATTCAGACCAAATCCAATAGACATGGTCTGGAGAGAGTCATCTACATCTAGAGAGAAGACCATGGGGGCTGAACATGGATCACAGCATAGTATTTTCACCTTTTGTTGTTGTTGTAACAACTTGCTTGTTACAACTTGCTTGTTTTTTTCTCTTATCTTTTACCTGATTTTTCTTGTTCAGCATAAAAATTGTGGAACTATGATTAGAAGAATTGCACATATTTAACCTATATTGGATTACTTGCTGTCTAGGGGAGGGAATAGGAGGAGGGAGGGAGAAAGATTTGAACACAAGGTTTGGCAAGGGTGAATGTTGAAAACTATCTTTGCATGTATTTTGAAAAATAAAAATCTATTATAAGAAAGAGATGCTTGAAAGAACCAAATACTTTCAAAATTATATAGTCATAGAATATTAGGAGAGGATAAAGAGCTTGGAAATCATTAACTCTAATGCGCTCAATTTGAAACACTTGTTAAGTGACCTTATCCTTTCATACACAGTAGGAATTCCATCAATGGAAGAGTCCTGCATCTGGAATCAGAAAATCTAGGTCTGATCCTGGATCTAGTACTTATGTGACTCTGGGTAAGTCACTTAATTTTCCTGTCCCAATTCCTCATTAGTAAAATGAAGGGGTTATACTAGCTGACTAGATTTCTTCTAGACTAAATTTAGGATACTCCTACAAGGATTTGGAGCCTAGAGAGCATATTTAAGATTTATGTGACATTACATATAATAGGAATGCATCTTAGAGTGGTTTTATGGTTCGGCTTAAGTACATAGGACTGGGAGTCAGAAAATCTTATTTTTATTCTTTGATCTTACTCATTATAGATGAGTTACTGCAAACTTCAGAGCTTATTGCTTCTTCCTCCAAATAAGGCTGCACTCAATATTCTGTAAATTTATTTATAGCATTAGCAATCTATGATTCTTTGTTGGTCAGCCAGTGATAGATTACATTTGTTCTTCATAATAAAAGAAGTTGGTGCAGATTTCAATGGATTTCTCAAAGATGCACTTTCCAAAATGGATATATACATTATTGTATGTAAGAAGGATATATTTCCAGTAAAAGGGCACCCTAGACTTTTGGATGGTTTGTCCTTGTTCTTCTTCATCATCCATAAGTAGAAATCTTAATGATGTACTGTTTTGTCTTTTATAATTTTAGGAAGGTGTATATATGAGGAAGATGGTGTCAGTGAAAGAAGATATGACAAGATGGAATCTTGGGGTCATAGGGTTATAGATTAGATCTAGAAAGGAAATTCACTTAGTTCAATTCTCACATTTTAGGGATAAAGAAACAGAAAACTGGTATGTTAAAGGACTAGCCAAAGGTAACATCGATTCTACTAAGTAGGGCCAGGATTAGAAAACAGATGCCTTGATTATAAAGCCATTGTTTTCCCTATTGTACCATAATGCAAAATTCTCTATTTTGGTGATATACTTTTTCTTTTCAGGTTTAGATAGTTTGACCTGAGTCTTTTTAAACTTTAAAATGATTTTTAAAATCTTTTAAAGGAGCTAGAATAGAGTCACTTGGGATCTCTTTTATGTTAAAGAAAGAATAAGGAAAAGCAGACTTTCTGCATGTTAGTCTCAGAAGTCCCACACTCTATTGACTTGTGAGTTGTGCGTAATAATGATAATGTAGTATTAGTAAAAGAGAGGGGGATGTTTGTAAAGGAAAAATAGGTAACGTGCATTTATAGGGAAGTGAATATAAAGTCCCCACTTTTTTTTTCCTTTTTAAGAACGGTATTAACTACTTTTATCACAAGATTAAGAAGTCAACAGCCTGGTGTTAAGGAGGACAGTTATAGTCATACACAACAATTGAAACTAGAGAGAACTATGACTCTGGACATCACATTTTCAATAATTGTTTAATAAGGTACCAGGGCTACCTGCCACAAATTTTTGCATATTTCTTCAAATTTGGTACAAATAAAAATGTAGACACCACATGTGCCAATAAAGTGTCATAATATGAAAGTATAAAGAAAGTATCAAAGAGTCACGATCCCACAAAAGACCTATGTTTAAAACAATATCCACTCTTTATCTTTTTTTTTGAGGGGGGTTAGACCTGTTATTTAATTGATATGGGGAAATGTATATAGAAATTCTGTTTCAGCAAAGCATATAGACCACTCATACTTACCTTACATTACTCTTGGAGAATTGTCTAAAGCTACCGAGAAATTAAATGACTTAACTAGAGTCACAGCAAGTTTGCAGAGACAAACCTTGAATCCTCTTTCTTTATCTTTATAGTGATAGAAGATATATTTGATCACTGTTGCATCTCTTTTTCACACATAGAATATTACAGATTGCCTTTTTTATTACAGAGAAGAATATATTCTCATAACTAATTTGTTTTAATTTAAGCAAATTCACAGCAAAAAATAATTAAATAAGACCCTACTTCCACCCTTTCCCACTAGCTGCTGAATATAAGAAAACCTGGCTTTAGCAGGTTCTCAAGTTTGTTATTGTTGTTGTTACTTCACTTTATTCAAAGGTATTCACTGAGCTGTTCCTTACTTGAAAATGTTTTCCTACATGTATAGCATGCCTGAAAAATCTTTTGTTCCCCCAATATATGCCTATAATGTTTTCAATTCTAATGTTGCTCTCTTAGTATGGATGCAATGTAACTTATTCCAGGTGTCAACAGTGAGAAAAAAATGACAATTTTATCTGTAACTCTTCAAAATTTGAATGTGTAATTCTCTTAAGGTACTTAGATATCATCTTCTTATATATGAAGTGAGAGAAAGCATTGGTGACTGAATCCATTCAATAGAACCAGAGTACGTTTTACGTTTTGGTCAATGTGTGTTTTGGTCAATATGTTTTAAGCATGTCTTTAGTGCCTGCCCTCTATCTGAAACAATTTGTATAAATTCAGTAACTTTTCTAGAAATAGTCCTCTTAATCTTCCTAGGAGAGACCTTAGACATGTTTTGTTTAAAATATTTTCCCTAGAACTCTGTGAAAAGAGTAATGAGTGAAAAAGTATAAGAGAAAAGATGAATTACTGCTCTTGAGCAAACCCTTAAGAGCTGACCCAGTCTGCCTGAGGCTAGGATTAAGATTTCTTTGTGGGGAAAGGCCATAGCAAGGGTGACACACAGGTTTGACACATAATTCTGACTGATTGATAATCAAGCCAGTGATAAAGGAAGCAAGGATACCAAAGATGATATTTTCTTTTCTTTCTTCTTTATTAATATTCTCCTTTTCCTCTTCCTCCTTTGTCTCCCTTCCTTGTTCTAATTCAATACAAAGGTTTTTGCAGGAGTCAGTAGGTTTAAAATGTCCGTTAATGCTAGGGAAATGTTGGAACAAAAGAAATTTTCCAAATGGGGTCATGTCCCTGACTAATGATCACATAACAACAACAACAACAAAAAGAACCAGCAGGCAGAATTGTGGGTGTATGTGTTGGAGATTAAGTATGAAATATATAAGATATACAAGATACACAAGATATAATAATAAGGAAAGGAGATAGGTTACGTTTTGATACAGGATTAGCAATGGAAGAAGATAGGCTTGCAAAGTGGCTGTGGTATCAATGAGCAAAAGCAAAGAAGTGGGAAGGAACCCTTTGTTCATAAACTAAAGGAATGTATCAACTAAGTGAATACAATGAAGAATGCTCTGGATGTCCTAGTAATCATACAGAGGTCTGAGCCAATCAAGATTCTAGCTAAGTGTTACTCTGTTAAGCCAGCTGTAGCAATCCTTGTTATGCCCTGAATAAAATTATTATGGCCACCTCTTCCCACCCCACCCTCCACTTCCTTGCTATTAGGACTGGGAGAATTGAGTCAGGAAAAACCTTGATATACCATTGAATCATAAAACTCCAGGTGCCTTATTTCAATCCTTGCTGGAATAATTCCCCTTTCTTTTGAGTATAGTCCCTCACACCTCCCTGTCTCCTACCCTCGACCTTGTTATCTTGACCCTTATCCTGTCAGGATTAAGTTATGATCCTTTCCTGGAATTATGGCTTGTCTGCTCACCCAGCGTCTTCACTCTTCCCCCCCCATCTGCCTTCCTTTGCTCTATTAGATTACATACTCAGGTTATGTATCCTGTTTAGCTAAAACCCTATAAAAGTTACCTGTCTCACTTCTTGGGGGCCGAATGCTTTTTGAACATGAGTTCCATTTGGTCGGCTAGCCTAAAACTCTCCACATTAAAAGATTAAAAATGAATCTCTATCTTGCCTCAGTTTCTCTGGCATGACATTCTAGATAGAAGGCAAGGTCTCACTGAAACCTAGAGGCTTCCTCTCAGCTGAGTAATCCAAACAGGAAACCTGCAGACTAAGGGATTCCTTTTCTAAACAGTGCACAGATACTGAATGAAGCAGTGGAAGTCTCATTAAAGGTAACAGGAGGAGGGGGAAGAGCCAAGATGGTGAACTGCAGACATCATTCTCTGTGAGCTCCTCAGATCTTCCCTCAAACCCAGAATAAATTAAGCCTCTGAACTGGTTCTGGCGTGAGGGCTCCATCAAACACTTGGAGTATAATGCACTTCTATCAAAAATTACCTTGGAAGAACTGCAGAGCAGGTCTGTTTTGGACGGGCAGGGGATTGGCAGCTTGCCACGCTCAGGCACCAGCGGTGGGGCGGAGCAGGGCTGGGACAGAGATTGGCGGATTCTAGGCACCCAGGAAGTCCCTGGGAAACACTTGGGCCACTTTGCTCTGCTTGTGGACAGGTGCTTTGGCAGATCTGCCTTTGGTAAAGGGTGAATTGAGAGCAGCTGAAAGCATGACCTACTGCGGATCTAGCCCAACCAGTCCTGCACAGGAAGTCAACTCCTCGAACTGCCCCAGGGCAAATTGAAATGGCTGCCCCTTCTCTGCTTGAGTCAGACCTCAAGCTCTAAAACATGAGTAAGAAGCAGAAGAGAGCACTCACCATAGACAGCTTTTACAGAGAGAAAGAAGGGCAGACCCCGGATTCTGAGGTTCTGAAAGCAATCCCAGAGGAAGCCACAAAGGTGGACATGAGCTTGTTCCCTTTTCACAAGGCTTTCCTGGAAGATTGCATAAAGAATCTCAAAAGAGAGCTAGAAGAAAAATGGGGAAATAAATTGGGATCAGTGCAAGAATAAAATAATGCCCTACAACAGAGATGTGAAAAACTGGGAAAAAAAAAGACTAGTGAATTGGAAAAAGACAACAATTAACTGAAAAACAAAATTGGTGAATTGGAAAAAGACAACAATTCATTGAAAAATAAAATTGACAAAATGGAAAAAGAATGCAATGAACAAAAATATTCAATTGGCCAGTTACAAAAGGAGCTAAAAAGGGTAACTGAAGGAAATAATACTTTAAAAATTAAAATTGAACCAATACAACTAAATGACTCAATAAGACTTCAAGAATCAGTCAAACAAAAACAAAAAAAATAAAAAAATAGAAGAAAATATGAAATATCTCCTAGGAAAAACAACTGAATTGGAAAACAGATCCAGGAGAGACAATCTAAGGATTATTGGACTCCCTGAAAGCCATGATGAAAAAAAGAACCTAGATGCTATCTTCCAGGAAATCATGAAAGAAAACTGCTCTGATGTTTTAGAATTAGAAGGCAAAATTGCCATTGAAAGAATTCACCAATCACTTCCTGAAAGAGACCCCAAAATTAAATCCCCAAGGAATATCGTGGCCAAATTTCAGGACTATCGCACCAAGGAAAAGATATTGCAAGCAGCTAGAATAAAACAGTTCAAATACCGAGGAACTGTAATTAGAATTACACAAGATCTGTCAGCTTCCACATTAAAGGATCGAAGGGCCTGGAATCAGATATTTCAAAAGGCAAAAAAACTTAAGATTATAGACAAGAATAAGTTATCCCGAGAGAATAAGCATTATCCTCCAGGGAAGAAGATGGTCATTCAATGATATAGGAGAATTTCACCTATTTCTAATGAAAAGACCAGATCTGAACAAAACATTTGACCTCCAAACCCAGAACACAAACAAAGCATAAAAAGGTAAAAAGGAAAGGACTCTTGAGAACTATATTTCTACTATGGGTATACTTAAAGATTGGGGGTAAATTTGATTTTGCTTTGATAATAATGGAAAAGAAATTAGAGGTGGAAGGGATATCATACTGTAAAAAAAAGGGGGGGAGGAGGTAAAATAAAGTAAAAAAAGGAGGGAAAATTAGGCAAAATCTCATGAAAAGACATAGAAAATATAATATAATTGAGGGACAGAAGGGAGGGCAATGAGCATTGTGTAAATCTTACTCTCGTTAGATTGGGCTCTAAAAGAGTATATCAGACACATTTGGCTTCAAAGAAAAACTTGGTCCTCCTTATAGGGAAGTAGGAGGGAAAGGAGGAAAAGAAAGGGATAGACTAATAGAAGTATTAGGGGAAAGGTGTAAAAAAGAGGGTGGGGGTTCTAAAGGGGGGAGGACTGTTAGAGGGAGGTGGTCATCAAAAACAAAATACTGGGGAGGGGGGAAGGGAGAATGGGAAAGGGAAGAGAAAAACATAACTTTGGATAAATAAGATGGCAGGAAATACAGATTTAGTTATTTTAAATGGGAATGTGAATGGGATGAACTCTCCCATAAAACGGAAGCAGATAGCAGACTGGATTAAAAGCCAGAATCCTACAATATGTTGTTGACAAGAAACACATCTAAAACATAGAGATACATACAGAGTGAAGATAAAGGGCTGGAGCAGAATTTTTTATGCTTCAGGTGAACAACAACAACAAAAAAGCAGGGGTAGCAAACCTTATCTCAGGCCAAGTAAAAGCAAAAATAGATCTAATTAAAAGAGATAAGGAAGGAAACTATATTTTACTAAAGGGTACCATAGACAATGAAGCGAAATCAATACTAAAGATATATGCACCAAGTGGTATAGCATCCAAATTCCTAGAAAAGAAATTAAGAGAGATGCAAGAAGAAATAGACAGCAAAACTATACTAGTGGGGGATCTTAAACTTGCTCTCTCAGAATTAGATAAATCAAACCACAAAATAAATAAGAAAGAACTTAGGGAGGTAAACAAAATGTTAGAAAAGTTAGGTATGATAGATCTCTGGAGGAAATTGAATGGCGATAGAGGGGAGTATACTTTTTTCTCAGGGGTTCATGGAACTTATACGAAAATTGATCATGTGTAAGGGCATAAAAACCTCAAAATCAAATGCAGACAAGCAGAAATACTAAATGCATTCTTTTCAGATCATGATGCAATAAAACTCACATGCAATATAAGGCCAGGAGAAAACAGACCAAAAGTTAATTGGAAATTAAATAGTCTAATCCTAAAGGATGAATGTGTGAAAGAGCAAATCATAGACACAATCAATAATTTCATCCAGGAGAATGACAATAATGAGACAACATACCAAAATTTGTGGGATACGGCCAAAGTGGTTATAAGGGGTAATTTTATATCTCTAGATATTTACTTGCATAAAATAGAGAAAGAGAAGATCAATGAATTGGGCTTACAATTAAAAAAGCTAGAAAAAGAGCCAATTAAAAACCCTCAATTAAATACCAAATTGGAAATTCTGAAAATAAAAGGGATGATTAATAAAATTGAAAATAAGAAAACTATTGAATTAATAAATAAAACTAAGAGTTGGTTTTATGAAAAAACCAACAAAATAGATAAGCCTTTAGTTAAATTGATTAAAAAAGGAAAGAGCAAAATCAAATTGTTATTCTCAAAAATGATAAGGGAGAACTTTCCTCCAATGAAGAGGAAATTAGAGTAATAATTAGGAGTTACTTTGCCCAACTTTATGCCAATAAATTTGATAATCTAAATGAAATGGAGGAATATCTCAAAAATATAGATTGCCCAGGTTAACAGAAGAGGAAATAAATTATTTAAATAGCCCCTTTTAGAAAAAGAAATAGAACAAGCTATTAATCAACTCCCTAAGAAAATATCTCCAGGGCCAGATGCATTTACATGTGAATTCTACCAAACATTCAAAGAACAATTAATTCCAATAGTATATAAACTATTTGAAAAAATAGGGAAAGAAGGTATACTACAAAATTCCTTCTATGATACACATATGGTGCTGATAGCTAAACCAGGTAGGGAGAAAACAGAGAAAGAAAACTATAGACCAATTTCCCTAATGGATATGGATGCAAAAATTTGAAATAAGATATTAGCAATGAGATTACAGAAAGTCATCCCCAGGATAATACACTATGACCAAGTTGGATTTATAGCAGGAATGCAGGGCTGGTTCAATATTAGGAAAACTATCAGCATAATCAATTATATTAATAACCAAATTAACAAAAAATATGATTCTTTCAATAGATGCAGAAAAAGCTTTTGATAAATTCCAACACCCATTCCTATTAAAAACACTAGAGAGTATAGGAATAAATGGCTTTTTCCTTAAAATGATTAGTAGTATCTACTTAAAACCATCAGCAAGCATCATATGTAATGGAGTCAAACTAGAACCATTTCCAATAAGATCAGGAGTGAAACAAGGCTGCCCACAGTCACCATTATTTAATATTGTGTTAGAAATGTTAGCTTTGGCAGTAAGAGAAGAAAAAGAGGTTAAAGTAATTAGAATAGGTAATGAGGAAACCAAATTATCACTCTTTGCAGATGACATGATGGTATACTTAGAGAACCTAGAGACTCAACTGAAAAACTACTAGAAACAATTCACAACTTTAGCAAAGTTGCAGGATACAAAATAAATCCACATAAATCATCAGCATTTTTATATATTAGCAAAAATGTTTGTGGCAGCCCTTGTTGTAGTGTCAAGAAACTGGAAACTGAATCGATGTCCATCAATTGGAGAGTGGCTGAATAAATTATGGTATATGAATGTTATGGAATATTATTGTTCTGTAAGAAACGACCAGCAGGATGATTTCAGAGAGGCCTGGAGAGACTTGCATGAACTGCTGCTGAGCGAAATGAGCAGAACCAGATCATTATACACGGCAACAACAATACTATATGATGATCAATTCTGATGGGCGTGGCTCTCTGCAACAAAGAAATGTTTCAAAGCAATTGCTATTGTTCAGTGAAGAAAGCCATATACACCCAGAGACAGGGATATGAAATGTCGACTGTAACATAACATTTTCATGCCTTCAATTGATGTTTGCTTGCATTGTGTTTCCTTTCTCTGATTTTTCTTTCATGTAGATCCGATTTTTCTTGCACAACAATAAGTGTGGAAATATGTATACATATATTCGATTTGTGAAGTATTTTAACATAATTAACATGTAGTCGATATCCTGCCATCTAGGGGAGAGGTGGGGAGTAGGGGGGAAAATTTGTAACAGAAAGCTTTGTAAGGGTTAATGTTGAAGAATTACCCATACATATGTTTTGCAAATAAAAAGTTTTAATAAAAAGGAAAAAAAAAGAAAAAAAATGTAACAGGAGCCACAATTACACTACTCTGCAGTGTTCTGAAAATGGATTCCTTAGCTTGCATCCTGGAGATATTAATGATGTATCCCTTTGTGCTTTTCACTCTAATAAATCCACCTTTCTGTGATGTGCCCTAATCCTAACCAAGCATTCTTTACAGATAGAAGTAAAGTGGGTGATAGGGAGAATGAAGAGTTTTTCTTAGTTCTAGGAGCAATTATTTTTTCTAAAAAGATATTTCGCTGCTATTTTGAATATTAGGTTCTCAGAGGTTCTCACTCTTTTGTTTCATGGGTCCCTTTGGCATTCTGATTAAGCCATAGCCCCGATTTCCAGAAAAAAATATTTCAAAACACATAAAATGTTAAAGATTACTCAGTTAATGAATTATATTGAAATACAGCTATCAAAATATGTTTTAAAAAGCAATCCAAGTTCACTTACCCCAGGTTAAGAATCCCCGCATTAGAATATCATTCTATCTTCTGAGTATTAATAGGTAAAATTTCTCTCCTTTATTCTGCATAACCAACGTTAAAACACAGTTTCTCCTTCTAGATGAGCTAGCACAGAATCCCATTGCATTTTCATAAAGAAGATTTAAAAAAATGTTTTTATGTATATTTCAATATAGAAAGAAAAAATAAAAATATAGGAATGTGATACTTGGTCATCTGTATGTTTTTGGAAAATGTGTATATTCAATTTAGTATAGTAATATTAGAATTATCCTGTTTTCTCATCTTCTAAATTTCTTTTGGTTGTGAAATTTCTATGGAATGGGATTCCCTTCCTTTTTGTGGAGCTCTTTGTAATGCAAGTGCTGCTTGGATAGCATTTCCAAATTAGGTGTCTAAAGCAAATTGAACATAAAGATGCAACTGAAAGAGCAGAGTTAGCTCACTAAATATTTTCCATCTCGCCTTGCTGTTTTGTGGCTTCCAATTCCCAGTGGTACTGCCATTGGGTTTAGACTTAATGAGAATAATAATAGGAATCCAATAAATAGTGGGAAGAGGAATCCTGGATAATTTTCTGCAAAATGAAGTCGCAAATAGTAGCCCTCAGAGCCTGAGAGATACATTATTGCAAGCTACATTCAAATTGGGTATCAACTGTGTTTTTAAGCCTTATTTTTCTTGGTCTGAAATGCAAAAATGATATAGTGAAAAAATTTTCAATTTATTGACAGGAAACAACGCAGAAAGGTATAAAAGCTTTGCGTGTATATATTTTTAAATCACATGATTTATGGAAAATAGAAAATTTCAGGTAAATCACACTTAAGATGAAAGTAGTTTCAGAGTTCCTCTTACCTATAAATAATTTGTATCTTCAACTTATAATGGAAAATGTTCATCCTTAGTCTTAAGTATTTTTTGCCTAAAATTTAAAAATTGCAGAGAACCACATATTTAAAATGAGAGGAGTCTTATAGGTCACCCATAAGTGTTTTACTGCTGAAACAACTGAAGCTCAGAGAAATTAGCTGACTTGTCCAAGGTCACAGTAGTAGGCGGAGATGGGATTCCAAGTGCAAGTTATTTGCAATCAAATTCAGTGTTCTTTCACAGACCCACTCAATTGTAGAGTTGGATAGAACTTCAATGCCCATTTCATTCAATCCATACCTGACAAAAAGTCCTCATTATAAAATATCTAACAAGTGTTCAATACATCCCCAGCTTGAAGAAATGAGGGGGAGCCTATTATCTCTCATTAGGACAATTCACTTAGACTCCCAGTTTCTTCTGAGAAATAAAGGTTGTAGACTAGAAGTCCTCTGAGGTTCATTCAATTCTAGAACAATGATTCTCTGATCCCATTTATGCAAATCATTATTATGTAATTATAATCATTAAGAAGTTTTTTTTAACTTGAGCCAGAATCTTCCTCCCTGCAATTTCTACCTATTGCTTCTTTTTCCATCTTCTATTATGAAAAAGAACAAAATTAACTCTCCTTCATGTTTAAAGCCATCCAAATACTTGAAGATAATTATTATGTTCTCTGTTTTCCATGGTATTATGTTGCCTCCATTTATAGAATGGGAACACATGAAAGAAAAAAAATAACCTGGAGTCTTTGAATAATGAAGTGTTATGGTGAGGAATTCTTGTCCTCTGAAGCCATTTAATTCAATTAGTATTAGGGGAGAACCTACCATGTGCCACAAATATTAATTACTGAAGAGAATATAGGAAAAGAAATATGGTATGGTAGCTGATTAAACTTGATAAATATTGAACCATATTCTTCTCAGCTATTTTTTTGGTAAAAGTTAGAGGATATTCTGTAGACAGAATTAATTTTTAAACTATGTAGGTGTTATTTGGAATATTCCACCTACAACAAGAGAAAACATGGCAGGAAAGATCTGAATTCAAATTCTGACACTTTACTAATTGTACAAGTTATAACCTCTTTGGGACTTAGTTCATTCTGCCAAAATGAGTATAATAATGAACCCAGAAGTAGTTAGGTCCCAAGATAATTATGAAGAAAGCACCCTGTCAAGTTTAAAGTGCTACGTAAATGCAAGTTATTACAATTCATGTATAACTGTTTTAATTTTCCTAAGTATCAATGTTATGTTTGGAAATTGGTTAGCTCTGTCCACACAGCATACTATTAGTCAACTATTATTTATTAATCATCTGTGACATGTCAGGGATTGTAACTAAATGTTAGGAATACAAAATAAGGCAAAAAAATTCCCTTCTTAAGGGAATTCTAATGGAGAAGGTTAAGTTGTTCTCTACAAAGTGAAAGATTAATATAATTCATTAAATTTATAAACATCTATTGAATATAAGGAACCACACAAGGCACTAGCTCAAAGGATGAAAGGGCCACTGAGGTACATTTTTTATCATTGTGGTCCTAAGCCTTGGGTGGTAGTTACTCAGGGCTGATATTGGTGGATTGACTACTTCTTATATGGATTAGGTTAAATGTGTGATATTGTACTTGAATTTGGCAGCATAGAGATGGTCAACTGCTGGTACAAATTGTGTCTTTTCATTGTCTCACCTCTTTTTTCATTCAGCTTAGATTAGACAATCATGCTGATTTTGATTTGTTAATACTAAAATTTTGACTGCAAATATAACATTATGAAAAGTTATAATTAGAGATTGGGGTTTGCATAAGAATGGAAGCACAATACAATCATAATGATTGTGTTGAAGATAAAATGACAAAAGAAGGTGATAATGGACAATCAAAATTTTGAATCACTGAGACTAATTGCAATTTTAATTCATAGACAAAAAATGATGGTCACAAGCTCAATTTGAAAATGCTTACTTCATGCATAGATAATGGGTACTAAGGGACAAATGATAGAAAATTAATTTCTAATCCCTGTACTTGAGATTTTATACTTCATTTGACCAGAATAGAGATAGACAAATAGGTAAAACAATGAAAGAATAATTCCCACTGTAATGTTATTGCTCTTGTTCTTCCAGGAAGGAAATCTCTCCAAAACAGTCCTTGGATTATGAATTATATACTTAAAGTATCATTTTATATTCTTGGGATGGGATAGGGTCTATGATGTCAGTGGGATGGAGAAATATCACATGAGCAAACTCCCTTTATTAATATATGTTGGAACCTTCTCTGTGCCTAATGGTCTTAATGAATTGCTGAAAATAGTACTGAAAAATCAGATTTACATGTGCCATAGATGTGCTTACATATGCCATACAGCCAATCTTTGTCAGAGGTAGGATACAAATCTAGTTCTTCTGGGCTTCAAGGCTATTTCTAATAGGGCATGATGTACTTTGTATATTACTTTTTATTACAGTTATATGTAATTTTTGTACCCAAGTCTTATTCTGGGAGTTTCATGGGAGATTATTTATTTCACCCATTAGTTTCCCTCATCAGTAACACACATGTATATGTATATATGTATGCACACATGTATACATATGCTCATATATCCACAAACACCTATATCTCTGTGTGTATACATACATATGTATCTGTTGAGTGGTTTTATACATGTACTGTATGCATATGTGTGTATACATATATATATATACATATATATATATATATGTATATATATATATGGCATTCATATAAATACAGTGTGGGTATGTGTATGAGAAGATAGTTAAGTAGCATTTATCCTAGACATGGAAATGGAAAAAAACTTGAATGTGTCCAGAAGAGAGTGACCATTATGATTAGAAGATTAGAAAAATACATTGTCTGAAGATAAATTTAAAGAAGTAAACATGTTTCTACTGGATAAGAGAATATTTAAATAGGGCATTTTAGCTCTGTTCACATATCTGAAGAGTTGCATGTGTAAGTGGAATTAGATTTGTTTTTGCTTGGCTTGAGAGGGCAGAGCAACAAAGTGGTACAATGGATAGAGTACTGGTTCTGAAGTCAGCAAGACTTCTTTGTGAGTTCAAATCTAGCCTCAGACACTTAATAGTTATGTGACCTTGGGTAAAAAAAAATCACTGTCTCAGTTTCCTCAGCTGTAAAATGAGCTACAAAAGGATACAGCATACTACTCCAGTACCTTTGCCAAGAAAACCCCATATGGGCTCACATAGAGGCAGACATGACAGTAAAATAATTGAACAATAGACAGAATTAGGATGAAGGAATAGAAGTTATAGAATGGCAGATTTGGGCACGGTTTAAAAAAAGAACTTCATAAAATGAAATGGGTTGTCTCATTGGAAGTCTTAAAATGAAAGATTAATGACCTAGTTGGTATGCTGTAAGAAGAATTTTAACTCGGATGATTATGTTCAAAGATTAATACCAGATCCTATATCTACTCGTGAAAGAAATAGTTTCTAAAATGACCTATGTAGGCAGCTAGGTGACACAGTGGATAGAGCACCAGCCCTGAAGTCAGGAAGAACTGAGTTCAAATCTGGTCTCAGACACTTAACATGCCCCAGCTGTGTGACCCTGGGCAAGTCACTTAACCTCAACTGCCTCAGCAAAAAGCAAAACAATAATAAAAAAAAATAATAAAATGATCTATGTATACAGTGGTGAATAGTACTTGAAATATCTCAACAATAAGTCAACATTGAAAAAACAAAGCAAAAATTATTTTCTATATGTGGTAATCAAGCCACAATCATAAAGTATCATCAGGAATAAAAATATTGCCTTTTTATTTCTTATATTTACAATAAAATCCTTCATTTTCTTCTCTGAAACTTATTTTAAAATACTTCAGCCCTAGGATACTGATAGTGCCCATTGACTTTTTCTCTGATCAAAAGCAATAACAATTTTAAATATTTAAATAATTACATTTTGAAAGAATGGATAAATGTTTAAGATCTTTGATAATACATAATTTTCTCTTTCTTTAAGCAGGAGGTAGTAAGTTATAGTGAGTTATAATGGCATTAGAACACCCAGGTTCAATTTCAGTTGTCTCAATCCTTGGGCAAATTATTAAATTCTCTGGGTATTATTTTTCTCATTTAGAAAATAAAGGGGTTGGATTATTCTGATTTAAATCTATGAATTCTGAAGGTGGTATTTTGGCAACCTTTTCTTTTAAGAGAGGTGGGAAGGTTGCTTTTTTATTATATGTCATCTGCATTCTATAAATAAATATGGAAAAACATCTTGAAACATTAATCTAGTTATGATCATTATAACCACAAGGTCAAAGATGATTTTCTTTCCAACATTCCCCTCCCCCACTCTGTACCTATCATTTTATTCCCAGAGAGGAAACTTCTTCCACCAATATAGATCAACAAATTACTCTGCAACTAATAGTCATGAAGAGTTCCTAGAGATACTGAAAGATTAGATGACATACCTAGCCTATGTCTGTTTCATTTTCACTGAGATGACTAAATAATGTCTAAGATCCCCTCAAATTCTAAATGTATTGCTAGAATCATACATGGTCATCTATACCAGCTCCCTAATTTTAGAGATAAGGAAACTTGGCTAGAATAGATGTTTGGCTTGTCCCAAATCACACAGGTAATAAAAGGCAGATCTTGGATTTAAACTCAGGACCTGCAACTCTTAGGTATGACAGTCTTTTTACTGTATAATTTTATGATTCTAAAGGACAATCCAAAGCACCAAGAGGTATTTTCTGAGAGTGTTAATTTTTTTAGGTAAAACATAGCACATGTCATTATTTTTAAGATGTCCAAAATAATGAACAAAATAGAATTCTTTCCTTAATATTGACAAATATCTCAAAGGGGAGAATGAATGAGGAATGAGAAGAGGCATTTATTAAGTGCCTACTACATGACAGGCATATAGTATTTTATGAATATTATCTCATTTGATTCCATGAGAACCTTGGGAGATTGGTACTATTATTATCATTCCCATTTTACAGTTGGGAAACTGAGGGAAAAAAAGGGGTTAAGTAACAGACAAGTGTCTGAACTGATTTTGAACTTAAATCTTCTTAACAACTGGCCTGGTACTCTTATCAACTACCTCTTATAGTTGCTTTTGTACCACTTAATTGCCTCATTTTTTTTCCTACAGAAAAGCAGTGGCATATTATAATTTTCAGTTCTGTCTTCTTTGTTTTAAAGTTTTTGCTCCCTGTTACTACATACCCAGTGATTTACAGATATATACTTAGTTCCTTGAGATTATATCTAATATTGGTTGATTATATAGAGGTCTTATTCAAAGAAGAAGTAAAATTGTTCTGTATCATCCATGTCTTTAAGGAAAATTCACAAGTTATCCTTTTCTCTTTAAGTTCTTAAACATCTTATAGAATTTAGAGGGAAAGACTCAGATACTTAGACTATCACTTAGATTAGAGATTTTTACAACAACAATAACAACAATGTGTTTTGAACTCGCAGCATAATTTAATGTACTAACCATAATATTTTGTAATTATATGCTTCTTAAGATATCATTAAATAATTTTAAATTTCAAACTAGGAACAGTGTCATGAATTCCTAAAGGGTTTTGTTTTTGTTTTGTTTTTTATTTTTTTTTGGTTTTTGAACCAAAGTCAAATCTCATTTTGCACTGAAGGAAAATGCCATCCAGACAGTGACAGCGGCCCCCTCCAGGTGATGCAGGTGATAAATAATAGAACTCAAATCCAGCATCTTAGACTTAAAATTCAATGCATTTCCCTATGACTTTCAAATTGATTGTTCTGTGAGAGAATCACACAAAACTTTAGTATTATAATTAACTCAATATGCCAAGTTTCTTTTTTTTCATAAGTCTTTATCACAATTAAAATGTTTATTTGTGTTATCAAAGGTCTTTTACAGATCATAAAATTGTTGCCATCTTTTACAGGATCAATGATGAGAGTCAGTATTGTTGATGAGATCAGTAATAATTTCTTAAGGTAACTGAGTGGGGTTAACAGAGAGGAACTGGAATATAAAGAGAATTGTGTCCTGGGGCAGGTAGGGAAAAGGGCTCTAGTAGGAATCAGGTTAGCCTCATGGTCCCACCCTCTGTGGAGGTTGTGGGCAGCCTCACCCTACTATATCCTGTTATATATATCTCAGTTTTGCCCCTAAGGTTAAATTAACATTGTAAATCTGCTTATGGTCCATGCCATTTTTGCTGGGTCCCTTTGGCTCAGTCCACCATGGCATTCTGTCTTTTGGTATCTTTCCCTTTGTTATGCCACAGTTTCCCTGTCTCATTTTCCCTTAATTGTTCTGCCTCAATTTCCCTCAATTGCTCTTCCTCAATTTCCTTGAATTGTTCTTTCTCAGTGGCAACCCCCCTTCCTGGTCAGTAGGACTGAGATAATTAGGGCTGGAAGCTCTGGCCACTGGCATTCAAAGAGTCATAAAACTCCAGATGGCTTATCTCCAATGTTTGACCATATCTTTCTGGTCCCAGAATCAGTGTCTCCTAGCTTCTACCCAAACTTATCAGAACTTATGCCTTCCTCCTTCCTCCATACCTCCAACCTGTCAGAACTGAATTTATGGTCCTTTGCTGGAACGTCTATCCCCCCAGTGCTCTACCCCCTCTTTTGACCAGGTGCCAGAGCCCTATAAGAGTCCCTGGAGCCCCATACTCCCTGTTTGATGCTTTGAGACAAGAGAACCACACTATTATTAATAAACTATTAAAAATCTCTAATCTCTATACTGCCTCAGTTTCTTTGGCATTATACCTTCACTCCTCCCCCCATGCCATGTGGTGCCTCTTCTGTCATCTTCTACTAATGCCTTACGGTGTCTTTCTCCTTATAACTAACTAATTATTTTAGGATACTGCCAGCTAAGGGCATGCTCCAAACTCTTGGAGTATTTCCTTTTTCCTGGCTAATTATGAGTTCCACTGGGGAACTTGCCTTTTCTATCATTAATTATAAAAATCCCTTTCTTTGCCATGTGCTCTCCCAACTCATCATATATTCATCTCTACCATTCTTGGTGTCTATTGTATCTCTTCATTTTGTCTGTAACCTCTTTTTCTAGATAAGCCTACCTTTTGCCAAAGTGAATAACATTTTTTATATGACTGAATATTTGGTGCTCTCTTAAATCATATCATCTAGTGCCAACAAATCACATCATTTGCTACATCACCCAAATCATTTTGGCTCCTTCTTCTTGACAAAAGATAAGAAATGTACTTTTTCCTATTCTTCAATTAAGGCAGGGAGTGACCAGGAGCCCAGCAAACATCTGATGCATCAAAATCCACTGGCCTCTTTCTATTAAAGGTAAGGGGTCCCTGCCTCCAAATTTTAAGTACCATTCCTCTATATAGCTGGCCTTTGGGGAAAACCCAGTCTTTTTTTCCTGAGGTACTGGTTATCACTTAGCATAACTGGGGGCACTTATTCTGAGAATACCATGAATCAGATTGCTTTGCCATTTTTGGTGTGGACCCCACTTTTCTGGGGTAGTATATCTGTGGTTGTTGGCTATGAAAATAGGATAGGAGTGAGCAAGGCTGCTTGAGTGTATAATTTTGTTTTTTTTAGGAGTGTTTGTGCTCCTTAAAATTGCAAAGGGGAACTAATATAATATCTGGCCATCTAGGATTTAAAAGCACATTTTTTTGGTTTATGTTTGTTTCTGCCTTACTGGCTTTTCTGTGGTAGTCTGCCTTTGCCATGCCAGTAGTTCCCATGCCTCAGTTTCCCTAAATTGTTTTGTCTCAGTTTCCCTTAATTGTTCTGCCTCGGTAGCAAATCCTCTCGCTCCTTTTCTGGACAATTAGGATTGAGATAATTGGGGCTGCAGAGTTATGGCCACTGGCATTCCAAAGAGTCATAAAACCTCCAGATGGCCCATTTCAAATACCTAGACATACCCTTTATCTTTTGGCTTCAAACTTAGTGACTCCTAGCTTCTTCTCAAACTTATCAGAATTTATGATCCTTCCTCCATACCCCCAATCAATCAGGACTGAATTTATAGTCCTTTCCTAGAACTCCAATCCCCTCCAGTCCTCTACCTCTTTTTAGTCTGCCTTTTGTTTTCCCTGAGCGCTGGAACCATATAAGAATCCTTGGAGCCACTATCCATGGGTTGGATACATTGAAATCCAGATGTCTGGCTAACATAGGCTGCCAGTCTAAACTGTTCATGTAATGGATGCTTTGAGACAAGAATCCCATTCAGTCTCCATTCATAGCTATGGATTCTAAACTCTCCATTATCATCAATAAAATATTAACAATCTCTAATCTGTAGTACTGCCTCAGTTTCTCAGGAGCATTACACCTCTTTGTGATTCAAACTAACATAAATTTTCCTTAAAAGTTGATTTGAAGAGTCTCCAATTTCCTCCCCAGAGGGTGGGATCAAGAGGTTAAAATGAGCCCCTATCAGAGTCCTTTTTTCTCTGCCTGTCCCAAGGAACAATTCCATTAATGCTCCAGTTCCTCTGTACCAAACACACCTAGTTATTGAACACCTCATCACTGTGCTGCATCAGTATTTTTGTGATACCATTATATAAGGGGATTTGGAAACCAATCAATAAATAATTATTCCTTAAGTACCTAGGGCATGTCAGTGACTGTGCTAGGTTCTGAATATATATAAAGAAAAAATGAAATTGTTCTCATGAAACTTAAATTCTATTGGGAAAATTAAAGAGAGAAGGAAAAAAGGAGATAGAAAAGAGAAGATAGTAAACTTAAGAAAAGAAGCAAGACAAGATAGCAAAGTGCAGAAATGACTCTGTGATCTCCTCTGATCTTCTCTCAAACCAACAGCAGATTAAGCCTCTGAACTGGTTATTTTACTTTAATAAAAATTTCATTAAGAGGCAAAGGAAATCTAATATAATTGAGGGAAAGAAGGGAGGGCGATGAGCATTGTGTGAATATTACTCTCATCAGATTAGGCTCTAAAAGAGTATATCAGACACATTTAGTTTCAGTGAAAAACTTGTCTCTCCTTACAGGGAAGTGGGAGGGAAAGGAGGAAAAGAAAGGGATAGACTAATAGAAGGGAAAAATAGAAGAATTAGGGGAAAGGTGTAAAAAAGAGGGAGAGGTTCTAAAGGGGGAACTATTAGAAGAGGTGGTCATCAAAAACAAAATACTAGGGAGGGAGAAGGGAGAAACGGGAAAGGGAAGAGAAAAACATAACTTTGGGTAAATAAAATGGCAGGAAATACAGATTTAGTTATTCTAACTGTGAATGTGAATGGGATGAACTCTCTCATAAAACAGAAGCTGATAGCAGACTGGTTTAAGAGCCAGAATCCTACAATATGCTGTTTACAAGAATCACATCTAAAGCACAGAGACACACACAGGGTGAAGGTAAAGTGCTGGAGCAGAATCTATTATGCTTCAGGTGAACAAAAAAAAGCAGGGGTAGTAATCCTTATCTCAGATCAAGTAAAACCAAAGATAGATCTAATCAAAAGAGATAAGGAAGGAAACTATATTTTACTAAAGGGTACCATAGATAATGAAGTGGAATCAATACTAAACATATATGCACCAAGTGGTATAGCATCCAAATTCCTAGAAGAGAAACTAACAGAGATGCAAGGAGAAACAGACAGCAAAACTATACTAGTGGGGGATCTCAACCTTGCTCTCTCAGAATTAGATAAATCAAACCACAAAATAAATAAGAAAGAAGTTAGGGAGGTACAACAAAATGTTAGAAAAGTTAGACATGGGGGCTGCTAGGTGGCGCAGTTGATAGAGCACCAGCCCTGAAGTCAGGAGAACCTGAGTTCAAATCTGGTCTCAGACACTTAACATTCCCTAGCTGTGTGACCCTAGGCAAGTCACTTAACCTCAATTGCCTCAGCAAAAAGCAAAAAAAAAAAAAAAAAGTTAGGTATGATAGATCTTTGGAGGAAATTGAATGGAGATAGAAGGGAATTTACTTTTTTCTCAAGGGTTTATTGAACTTATACAAAAATTGACCATGTGTTAGGGCACCAAACCTCAAAATCAAGTGCAGAAAGGCAGAAATAATAAATGTATCCTTTTCAGATCATGATGCAATAAAATCACATGTAATATAAGGCCTGGAGAAAATAGACCAAAAGGTAATTGGAAATTAAATAATCTAATTTTAAAGAATGAATGGGTGAAAGATCAAATCACAGACACAATCAATAGGAGCATGACAATAATGAGACAACATACCAAAATTTGTGGGATACGGCCAAAGTGGTTATAAGGGGTAATTTTATATCTCTAGATTCTTACTTGCATAAAATAAAGAGAAGATCAATGAATTGGGCTTACAATTAAAAAAGCTAGAAAAAACAGCCAATTAAAAACCCTCAATTAAATATCAAATTGGAAATTCTGAAAATAAAAGGGGAGATTAATAAAATTGAAAATAAGAAAACTATTGAATTAATAAATAAAACTAAGATTTGCTTTTATGAAAAAAAACAACAAAATAGATAAGCCTTTAGTTAATTTGATTATAAAAAGGAAAGAGGAAAATCAAATTTTTAGTCTCAAAAATGATAAGGGAAAACTTTCCTCCAATGAAGAGGAAATTAGAGTAATAATTAGGAGTTACTTTGCCCAATTTTATGCCAGTAAATTTGATAATCTAAAAGAAATGGAGGAATATCTACAAAAAAAAAATAGATTGCCCAGGTTAACAGAAGAGGAAATAAATTATTTGAATAGCCCCATTTTAGAAAAAGAAATAGAACAAGCTATTAATCAACTCCCTAAGAAAAAATCTCCAGGGCAGATGGATTTAGATGTGAATTCTACCAAACATTCAAAGAACAATTAATTCCAATAGTATATAAACTATTTGAAAAAATAGGGACAGAAGGAGTACTACCAAATTCCTTTTATGATTCCGATATGGTGCTGATAGCTAAACCACATAGGATGAAAACTGAGAAGGAAACTATAGACCAATTTCCTTAATGAACGTTGATGCAAAAATTTTAAAACAGATATTAGCAATGAGATTACAGAAAGTCGTCCCCAGGATAATACACTATGACCAAGTTGGATTTATAGCAGGAATGCAGGGCTGGTTCAATATTAGGAAAACTTATCAGCATAATTGATTATATGAATAACCAAACTAACAAAAATCATATAATTATCTCAATAGATGCAGAAAAAGCATTTCATAAAATCCAACACCCATTCCTATTAAAAACACTAGAGAGTATGGGAATAAATGTGCTTTTCCTTAAAATGATTAGTAGCATCTACCTAAAACCATCAGCAAGCATCATGTGTAATGGAGACAAACTGGAACCATTCCCAATAAGATCAGGAGTGAAACAATAAGATCAGGAGTGAAATTTTTTTTAAGTTGCTTCCCACTGTCACTATTACTATTTAATATTGTATTAGAAATGTTAGCTTTGGCAGTAAGAGAAGAAAAAGAGATTAAAGGAATTAGAGTAGGTAATGAGGAAACCAAATTATCACTCTTTGCAGATGATATGATGGTGTATATATATATATATAGAACCCTAGCGACTCAACTAAAAAACTGCTAGAAACAATTCACTTTAGCAAAGTTGCAAAACTAATGCAGACAAAATTAGGAGGGAAACAATAAATTGGGAAATTATCTTTACATTTAAGGGTTCTGACAAAGGCCTCATTTCTAAAATATATAGAGAATTGTCTCATATATATAAGAATTCAAGCCACTCTCCTATAGATAAATGGTCAAAGGATATGAACAGACAATTTTCAGATTAAGAAATTAAAGCCATTTCTAGTCATCTGAAAAACTTCTGTAAGTCACTATTGATCAGAGAAATGCAAATTAAGACAACTCTGAGATACCACTATACACCTGTCAGATTGGCTAAAATGACAGGAAAAAATAATGACGAATGTTGTTGGGGATATGGGAAAACTGGGACACTGATACATTGTTGGTGGAACTGTGAACAGATCCAACCATTCTGCAGAGCAATTTGGAACTATACTCAAAAAGTGATCCAACTGTGCAGTGTTTCAATTGGGCTTATATCCCAAAGAGATCTTAAAGGAATGAAAGGGATCCACATGTGCAAGAATGTGGCAGCCCTTTTTGTAGTGGCTAGAAACTGGAAACTGAATGGATGCCCATCAATTGGAGAATGGCTGAATAAATTATAGTATATGAATGTTATGGAATATTATTGTTATATAAGAAATGACCAGCAGGACAATTTCAGACAGGCTTGGAGAGACTTGCATGAAATGATGCTGAGTGAAATGAGCAGAACCAGGAGATCATTATACATGGTAACAACAAGACTATATGATGAGCAATTCTAATGGACATGGTTCTCTTCAACAATGAAATGTTTCAAACCAGTTCCAATTGTTCAGTGAATAAAGCCATATACACCCAGAGAGAGAGATATGAAATGTGCACCACAACATAACATTTTTATGCTCTCTATTGATGTTTGCTTGCATTGTGTTTCCTTTCTCTGATTTTTTTCTTGTAGATACGATTTTTCTTGCACAGCAAGATAAGTGTGGAAATATGTATACATATATTCTATTTGTCAAGTAGTTTAACATAATTAACATCTAGTGGACTTCCTGACAAATTTGTAACAGAAAGCTTTGTAAGGGTCAATGTTGAAAAATTACCCATAGATATGTTTTGCAAATAAAAAGCTTTAATAAAAAATTAATTAAAAAAAAGAAAAGAAGCAACAGTTTGAAATGGAGACTAGAAGATGAAAGGAGTGAGAAGTAACTCAGTTCAAATTGAACCTAGCTGTGTGACTCAAAGCAAGTCACAGAATCTGTCTGACTCAGGTTTTCTCATTTGTAAAATAGAGATAAAAATTGCAATACCTTCCAGAATTATTGTTAGAATCAAATGAGATATGTGTTAAAATGCTTTTCAAATCTTAAAAAATTATAAAAATGTTACTTATTATTAATGATTGCTTCATTTATTGTCATGAATTGATGGAACTTAGGCACCAAGTATAACATGAAATACCTCTCTATGCTACCAAATGAAATTCCACTTTCATTAGGAAATCTATTACTTTCAGTAGCTAGTGATGGGAACTCTAAACAAGTTTGTGAACTCTAAACCAGCTTATTCTCAGGAACTGATATATTGAGCCCATCTTGATCCTAATTATCAATCACAATCAGGTCAGTTTTCTCAGATTATCTTGTTATCATGGAATGAGGTGAAGTTGGAGTCCACTATTTATCTATCCTGTCTCTAACCTCTGAATCTGTCTTGATTAGCATATCTTTAGATGGTCAACCTCCTACTTCCTAGAACTTGTCCTCCACTTCTCTTCTCCCTTGAGATTTCAAAAGTCCCCTGTACTCCCTCACTCTGCAAAAGCACATTGCTCAACCACTATGACTCTACTTTGTTTAATCATGTTTGGTTAAGTCTGTGAGCTATTTCACATAATAAGTGGCAAATCTGGGTAACCTGTGATAGATCTCTGATTTGGTTATTTTATGTCACTAACCAAATCTACTTCATATTTTTTATTTCATATTATGACTTCATATGGTGCCTATTATTACTTTTATTAGTGCTCCCACAACCCCACTCCAGAAACTTGCATATAGTTTATTATTTTTTGATGTATTTTTCAGTTTTTACACAACTGAATGTAAGGTCCTTGAGGACAGGGATGATTTCCTTTTTGTCTTTGTCCTTGCAGAATTTATTGTCTGTGTAACATTTAGTGGGCATCTAATAAATATTTACTGAATGATTGAATTCATAGTGGTAGTCAACTCAAAGAAGAACACTTGGCAAATTCAGGAATTATCTTTTGTTTAAACTTCATACAAAGTAAAGCAATTTATTTATGGAGCAGAGTAAGCTTAACAGATGCTAAATTAGTATTAAGGAAACTAGTTGCATTTGATAAGTTGATCTAATATGGGAATCAAACTCAAACAACACTTCTATATAGAAACACATTTTAGATAGAAACATTGGCTATATGGTAACCAAGCATCCAGATAAATTTTAAAAAAATAGTTAATTAATACAGATATTTTCAAAGATAGAGATGCTAGGTACTTCTCTGATACAGCTTCCATCTCTATCACTTATTTATAAATTTTTAAACTTTGAGTTTTGATTTTATCTTCAGCTTCATATTGGATTGTATTATATAATCTACAATTGCATTTAAACATAGTAAAGGAATATAAGCTTAAGGTGATATAGAAAGAAAAATTTGGTTCTATAATATTTATTTTGCTGTTAAAATTCCAATAAAGTTAACAGCAGTGTGGGCCATTAGGTGCATTAGGGCAGGGAATGGATTTTTTCATCTAAACAAGTGAATTTCAAAGATTCTTACAAAAGTCTCAAGATTTATAAGGAGTAACTATCCAAATCAAAGTCAATGAGATTTTGGATGAATCTAAGCCTTTAATGCAAACAAAGATTAAGAAAACCTTAAATATAGAAATATCCTCCCTTTTGTCCTCTCTTTCTACCTTCTTTTCTCTCATGATTACATGGAAGAAATCAAACTGTCAGTTTGTATACTTGTATATGTGACTCAGACAGATAATTATCTTGTATTTCAATAATGAAAACAATTAAACTCTTAGGCAGAAATTAAAACAACCAGGAATGTCAAATAAATAGATTACTTCATAATGTATAAAATGCTCATAATGATGACCCTCCAGTGCTCAAAGATCTTGAAATAACTTCTGAATATTAAAAAATGACTATATGCATTAACTTAAAATATATGTGGAATGTCTATTATCTACAAGCAGTGCTTGATTATAATTTTAGTGATATGTCTTTAAAAAGTGACAATTCATCATTTATTGGGTGTTTATTATGTGCTGGTGGCCAATTCAAATATGGCCTAAGTATTTAAGTAAGTATTTAAGTAAGTATTTAAGTAAGTTTAGTTAACTAGAATATTCCATTAGCAAAATCAGCCTCCCCATTCCTCATCTTAACATAAACAGAAGTTTTTGGATGTAACATGGATCAATTACTTGATGCTTAATACCAAGACAAAGCTTTTTGATGGACTCTTGAAGTGTTTGCCTTGGACAATATAACTTATTTGTTTAAGCTAATACCATACAAGCACAATTTTTCACTGGCGAAGATCTCACTCTATCCTGACCATTACACTTCTGATTCTTAGGAGCTTGTTTTAGAAGTAAAATGCATTGACAAATGTTTAGATGAAAGATCTCATCCAAGACAAAGAAATGACAAAAATTCATTAATGATGAATACAATGGAAAAGAAGCAAGTTATAAATAACTGTTTAGTTTAAGAAAATATGAAGTTATCTAGGAACACTGATTTTTACCATCAGTTTCATTATAGGATGTAGAAAAAAAATCTTATGAAATTAGCATCCACCACTAAAAAATTCCCCCAAAACAACAGCAACAATATGAGCAAAGAGTCAACACCTACCATCACCCCTTTTTAAAGTTACTTATAACAAGGGAAATATAACAAGACTTACATCTTTACCAATCAGGTCTTCCTGGTTTTCTACAATTCCCCAGGGTGCAATACCAATGGTACATATCTTTCCTCGAGATTTTGATGCATGATCCTTTAAAGCATCCCCAACATGTCGAATAACTCCTAAAAAATAAAACAGGAGAGAATTTTAATAAGATTATATTTTAAATGGTTTGTTTCCATCATTCAACGGTAAATTTTATTAATTTCTTTGAAAATCAAGAATACATGTTATATAACATTCTGACAAATAACTTTATTACAACATATATCAAAGATAGAAAATACAAAATTTTTGGTGTAAGTTTATTAGCATTTCCATCATCTATATCTGCCTTCTTCCAAATGGATAAAGTACTGTGTGCAAAGGATTTAGAGGAAAATATCTGAATTACTAAGTAGGTACATCAAATATAAAAAAGCCAGCTAAGCTAGTGTGTGTGTGTTCACAATAGGAAAAATCAATGAAAAATTTCATCAGCATTCTGTTTCTGTTTATACTGTAAAGGATATTATTAATTACATTAAATGAGATATTTTGACCTCCTCAGATGTCATCATAAGAAAACAATAACCTAGGTTTGTAGTCCATAATGACAAATTAGAACATGTGAAATTCAAACATACTTATGGCTATTAAAACATATTGCCACTTACATATGAGCCTTACTGATTTGGGGAAGGGACAAAGATCCTAATTATTATGTGAAATTTAAGATGTGAAAATAGTAGTGCAACTATCCCCTCTTTAATAAATTTGCTAAACTGGACCATAGGGAAAACTGCATAAGGACAGAGAACCCAGGAAATCTCACTATCCACCTCTTGAAAGTGAAGTGATTCCCACATGATGTGGAATAACATAATTTTTAGACATGGCTAATGTGAGAATTTGTTTTGCTTAACTAAGTTTCTTACAAAGACTTTGTGTGTGTGTGTGTGTGTGTGTGTGTGTGTGTGTATGTGTGTGTGTTGGGGGGAGATTAGGGGAAGGAGTTGAGAGGAGAAGAATAAATTTTTGTTCAAAGTAAAATTTTGTTAAAAATTAAAGAGGATTTATTTTATTACAAATATGTAATCAGTAGATAACTTGATCTGAATAGTTTTGCAATATCCAAGGGAGTAGTGCTCAAAATCTTTTAACAAAATGTTAATTAACAAATAATTGTGAGTAGTACATTAAATTATCCTTGTGGCTTAACAATAAAGTTATTTTGGGGGACAGAGTTGAGAGCCACTATATTAAGAAGTATTTATGAGCATTCAGACTTAGAGAATTTATCTTCGATGACTTTTAAAGGAAGGGGAATAAGAATGCAATTGGATGGGGATTATGTTTATTCTTCTTGGCTCAAGGCAGAAATAATATCAACAAGTACTTCTCATGTAAGCAAAGACTATCTAGCCATTTGTAGTCTTCCCTTCCTCCCTCTCTCTATTCCTCCCTTTCTTCTTTCCTTCCTTCCTCCATAGATGATTCCAATGCTTGGCACATAATAAATAAATCATTAACATATTCTTGCTGATTAGTTCATTCGCTGCCAGGTAATTTTTCTCCCCTACTCTTCTTTATGAAACCATGTACTAAGAAGGTTTCAGTCCAAATTGATGAAATCACAAATCCTTTGAAGCACTGATATAATCATATAGAGATAATATGATATAATGGGAAAGCCATGGATTTGAATGCAGAGAATTCAGTTTCTAATATTACTTTGGACACTTACTACCTGTGTGATCTCAAGAAAGTCACTGAATGCCTTTGGGCTTCAGTTTCTTCATCTATAAAGTATGTGTGTTGGACTAGATGACCTCCAGGATCCTTTACTGCTCTAAATCTGTCATGCTGTGAACTTCTGAAGCTCTCTAGTAAAAGAACATCAATCTAAATTGATAAAATGACACATTTTAAAAAATATTGAGGAAGCATGGTACATAGAAGAAACAATAATAGGCTTTGAAGGCATAAGGAACTAGGTTCGCATTCCAGCTCTGCCATTTATTATCTAAATAACTTGGATCAGATTTTACTTTCCTCATTTGTAAAGTAAGGAAGTCAGACCAGATAGCATCTAAGATCTCTGATAGCTTTAAATTTATGGTCCTATTATATGCACAGACAATTTGCATTCTGTAGCCTTATAGACACTATTCTGTTTCTATTTTTTAATTGATAGGAATTAATTTTCCTTAAAAAGTAGAGATATAAAGATTCATTGAAAAAAATCATTGTTACTCTTTTTTTGGGGGGGGGTTTGTATCTTCTACTCTTCCTTATCACACCATTAAATATGACAAGAGGACAGGTTATGAAATTGGAGGAAATGACTCCCGAGTCTTATGTAAACAATTCTAAGTCCATAGCAAAGAAAATTTGGCTTATAAACTTTTAATTTCTTTTGAAAATATCATACTGTTATGAGGATATTAAATAAGTTTTCTATGACAAGAAATAGGTGATTTAACATTGGGAAATAGTATAAGGTAAAGATTCACTTTGTTGTTTAAATTTAATGATATTTGGTACATTAATTTTCTGATGTAGGAAGAATTCTTTTAATTCACCTAAGAATGTTCTACTTCTAGTTCTACTCTCTGTAGAACAAAATGAGTCCTTTCCTTCTTCAGCATGACAGCTTTTTAAATATTGAAGCCACCTAAGTCTTCTTTTCTCTTGGAGAAACCTTCTCATTCCTTCATCTTGCTGCTTATAGAGCACGGTTTCTGGTTCCTGTACCATCCTGTTGACCTAACTTTGATTAGACTTTGGCCTATTAAGACTTCCTAAAATGCTGTGCCCAGGGCTAAACACAATACTCTAGTTATGATCAAGCCAATGCAAAGAAACATGGGTCTGTCATACTGTACTAATGAGTCTCAACACGATGCCTCTCTAGTGCAATCTAAGATAATAGCTTTTTGGGTTGCCATATTGTATCACTGACTCATAGTGAGTTTGTAGTTGACTAAAATCCTAGATCATTTTCAAACAAACTTTAGTGATTACTGTATTCTATCCTATACTTGTGTAATTTACATTGAAAACTAAAAAAATAGGGCTTTACATTTATCCCTTTAAAATGCAATTTCATTAGATTTGGACCCTCATTTTTTTATTGCAAGATAATTCTGGATCCAAACTCTGTCATTCAATGTAGCAGTTACCCTTTCAGCATCCAATAGGTTGTAAATTTCACAAACATACATCAAACTATCTAAGCCTTTTTTAAACCACCAACTAAAATACTGTGTAGCCCAGGTACAAGATCAGATACCTGGAATAGTCTACTATAGTCTTCCCTCCAAGATAATATTAACTGAATTAATAATTGCTTTTCACTGCAGCCCTTCACATCTATCTGATGTACTATTCCTTTTTGCACTCATAAGAATTGAATAAGAAACTCTGTTATATGCTCTGTTAATATCTAGATATAATTTATGTACAAATACTCTTCTGATTGACTAATCCAGCAAACCTGTTTAAAAGGATATGAGGTTAATCTGGTAGGATTTATTCTTGAGGAAGCTTTGCTGATTCATTAGTGGTTACTGATGCCCATAAAAATTTTATTAATAATCTGTTCTACAGTTTTCCAAGAGTACTAGTCAAAATCATTTCCTAAAAGGAACATTCCACTTTATTCCCATATTTTGAAAAACAATTCTTTATTTTTCCATTCTTTTTGGTCAAAAATTCATTCTTCTTGGTAGAGATAAAAGATTCAATGTCTCATTAATTTTAGTTGTCTGTTCATATAATGTACTTTGAAAAGCAGTTCTCTTCTTTAACCTCAGCCTAGCTTAAAAAATATTTTTTAATTGTCCTAATTATTTATAGCCAAACTTAGGTCATGATGGATTTCGATTTTGCTAATATTATTCTTTGGGGACCATGAAATGATTTTCTATTTGTTCTCTGTTTTTTTCTTTTATTGTTTGTATTTTTTTAATCATAGTTGGTTGATGAAATCCTTGTGCTTGAGCAAGGATTTCTTCAGATGATGTCCATGCCTTCTTTGTTCCATACAGGAATTCTTTTTCTTTTCTTTTCTTTACTTTTCTCTCTCTCTCTCTTTCTCTTTGTCTCTCTCTTAAGCATTTTATTTCTCTTGGGCTTTACAGAATTTTTTCTTATAATGGAGAACAGGAGAAGGACTATGACTTGGTGGTCTCTTCTTCACTGTACCATGTCTAAATGGTAAGAATTACATCAATTCTACATCCGATAGTTACAGTTTATATGAAAATAATCATAATTGTTGCTCCTTAGTCATTTTTCAGTCTGACTCATTGTGACCCCATTTTGTAAAGATAAAGCAGTAGTCAGTCATTTTCTTCTCTAGTTCATTTTACAAATGAGGAATTGAAGTTAGCAGGGGTAAGTGACTTGCTCAGAGTAACTCAGCTAGTAAGATTTGAATTCACCTTCCTAACATTAGGCTGAACACTCTGTCCACTGTGCCACCTAGTTGCCCTAGTTATGTCTAGCAAGCAAATATATTTCTTTAAAAACAGAAATTTGGCAAGTTATAAAGATAAAGGTAGAAAAAAAGTAGAAGAATAAGAAGGATCTGTGATTAGGGAACAAGATAAAATCTCAACTCAAACAATAAGAGGACAATCTCACAAGAGAAGACCAGTTTTAGCAGTTCCTGGTCTAGATAATGGCAATTAAGGGGCACATTGACGGGATGAGCTTTCCCCACATGTCTGTATTTCTGGGTCTCTCTCAGTGTACATTTCAAAATTCATATATTATTCCTCCTTCCATTTATCTCTCTTTGCTTCCTCTTCTCTCCCTCACATAAGACATTGGAACCATTAAGATTCAAAGTACTTCCAGCCAATCAGGAGTCAAATCTCCTTCATAACATGCAGAACTGTCCAATCCCCCAAAGTAGAGGCACATGCTCTGCAAAGTTCCCCTTGACCTTCTTATTGCTTAAAACAAGAACCTCAGTCTCCTGCCATTGTTTTTCAGTAGTGATCAAACCTAACTTTCATGCAGTTCATTATTTTTGTTACCTGTATATACATAAGGAAAGTGAAGCTCTGAGATGTAGCTCAATTTGTCCAAGGTTACACAGCAATAATTGCAAAATAGCTTACAGATCATCTAATAATTGGAAGGTTTGGATTCAAATCTATTTCTTCTGAATCTCTCAATTAGTGCCTTTGATTGAGGCAAACAAACAAGCAAAAAACCAAAAACCGCAAAAGACCTAATAAAAGATGACCCTACATTTTGCATCTGCTTTTGATTATCATTTAACTAATTCCTATCAGTCCTAATGGACTGCCCTCAGTTGTCTTTTATGAAGGCTTCTCACTTAGTAATCCATACAATTTAAAGGAATTTATAAATTGGGTGTAGTTCCTAATGAAAGACATTGCTAGAAAGATTTATTTATCTAAACAATATTGAATATATTTTAAATTAAAATATTTCCATGTTTTAATTAAGAGATTTATATTATATAAGTGAAAGAACCAGACTATATAGATATACATATATAAATATTTGTTTATAAATAATCCTGACCAAATTAGAGTAAATGCAACTACTTTCAAAAAAAAAGATGATGAATGAATTTCAGTTTCTCAATACTTGATTTTTCAGTTATACAAATAAGATTTTGATGGGTTAACTTTGGTTATTTAGTTCAGCATACAAGTATATACACTGTGCTTGTTGTTGTGGAGTCATCTAAGTTGCATCTGACTTTCTGTGACCCCATTTGGTATTTTCTTTGCAAAATTGCTGGAGTGGCTTGCTATTTTCTTCTTCAGCTCATTTTATAGATGAGGAACTAAGGCAGACAGGATTAAAAGTGAATTGCTCAGGTTCATAGGGCTAGTAAATATCTGAGACTGGATTCAAACTTCTGATTCCAGGGCTAGTGTTCCACTTCACCACTTACTTACTCACACTAAGCTTAAAAGTGATATAAAGAAAAGAGGGACAATTCTAACTTCAAAGAGCTTATATTATGACAAGCAGTTTATTATATTCTTATTTTAAAATTTGCTTAGGAAGAACAGTATGAATAAGTGTTATATGTACATGTCACATATTCAGGATAGTCCAGAGAGTTCTAAAATTATTTTACCAATGTTATTCAAGGGTTAGCTAGGTGGCATAGCAGATAGAGCAATGGACCCATAATCAAAATCTTGTGTTCAAATTTGACCTCAGACACAAATTACATGTTTAACCTTGGACAAGCCTGATTCCATTTCCTCAACTGAAAAAGAGAAATAATATCACCTTCTTGCAGGTTTGTTGTGAGGATCAAGTGGGATAATATTTGTAAAGCCTTTAGTATGTTGTCTACTATACAACAGGTGCTATGCAAATGCTTATTTTTTAAAAAACAAACAAAACCAAAAAAGCCTTCTGAAATGAATAATGAAATCCATATCTTTAGTTATATATATACTGAAATTTAATTTAAAAAAACCTGAGGAAGTATTGTAGTAAAAAATCTTCACCAAACTCTAAATACTACTTGTTATATAAAGGCTGGCAAGAAGCTTCAAATGGCTTATAGTTGTAGCAGCACTGATTTACTGCAATAAATAACCCTGCTGATTCAGCTCTGGGCAATGTGTCAGAAAAATTTAGAGGCAATCATTCAATTAACTTTTATATATTAATAATGCACCATAGATAAATACTTAGCACTCTGTATGTGTCTGTGTAGTGGAGCAGAGTAGGGAGGAAGTGACTTGACTGTCTTTCTACATTACAATAAAAACAATAAAAACAAATTTTGATAGATTGAAAATAACTCATGTTTATAAATTCACAAATGAACAAGTAAACATAATATATTTCTTTTGTTACATTTATCATTTGCATAGGGAGGAAAGGGAAAACTTTCCACTGAATCTAAAAATGGAGCAATTTTTAAAAAATAGTGGTTCACAAGTGTGTAGTCTCACAAAGACTAAAGCAACTTTTCTCAGGCAGGGCAAAAAATTGTAAACTGAGGGGATGTCCATCAATTGGGGAATGGTTGAATAAATTGTGGTATGTGATTATAATGAAATATTATTGTTCTATAGGAAATGATGAGCAGGGTGCTCTCAGAAAAACCTGTAAAGTCCTCCATGAACTCAAGCAAATACTATGTATAAAGTAATAGCAATATTCTAGGATGATCAGCTGTGAATGACTTTGCTCTTTGAAGCAATACAATGATCCATGACTGCTTTGAAGGACTTATGATGAAAAATTCTATCTATATCCAGAGAAATAACTGATCGTATCTGAATACAGACTGAAGCATTCTGTCTCTGTCTCTCTCTGTCTCTTTCTCTTTTTTGTTGTTTTAGGGGCAGGGGGAGATCTATATTTTCTTTCACAACATGACTTTTATAGAAATGTTTTGCATAACTTCACATGTGCTTTCTTAATAGGGGCTGGGGACAAAAATAAGGGAGAGAATCTAAAACTCAAATTTTTAAAAACAAATGTAGAGGGTAGAGCCAAGATGGCAGAGTGAAGACACCATTCTCTGTAACCTCCTCTGACCTTCTCTTAAATCAACAGCAAATTAAGCCTATGAACTGATTTTTAAGTCAAAGAACCCAGAAATATTTGGACTACAAAACATTCCCTGCAGAAGGTACCTTTGAAGAGCTTCAGAGCAGGTTTGTTTCAGTCGGGCAGGGGGTTGAGCAGTTTGCCGGGCGTCCAGGAGACAGGGCAGAAAACTGGGTAGGACTCAGTGTGGCAGAGATTCTAAACACCTGGGAAGTCTATCTGAGGCACTCAGGACTTTCTGCCCTGATTGGGGGCAGGTGATTTGGCAGATCTGCCTTCTGTAAAAGGTAGATTGTAACCCTCTGCCTGACCAGCCCAGCACCTGAAGTTAATTATCCAAATTGCCCCAGGGAAAACTACCACAGCGCCACTTCTTGGCTTTAAACAGACCCCAGCTTTAAAAAAAATGAGTAAGAAACAGAAGAAAGCTCTCACCATAGACAGCTTTTATGGAGAGAAAGAAGGGCAGCCCCCAGATCCTGAGGTTCCTATAGGCAAAGAAACTCCAGAGGAAGCCATGAAGGGAGATATGACCTGGTCCACCTTTCACAAGGCCTTCCTAGAAGACTACATAAAAAATCTCAAAAGAGAGCTAGATGATAAATGGGGAAATGAATTGAGATCAGTGCAAGAAGCCCTCCAAAAGAGATACGAAAAAGACACCAATTTACTGAAAAACAAAATTGGTGAAATAGAAAAAGACAACAATGCACTGAAAAACAAAATTGGTGAAGTGGAAAAAGTCTGCAATGAACAAATTGGCCAGTTACAAAAGGAGATAAAAAAGGTAACTGAAGAAAATAATACATTAAAAATTAGAATTGAACAAATGGAAGTAAGTGACTCAATAAGACTTCAAGAATCAGTCAAACAAAAACAAAAAAATGAAAAAATAGAAGAAAATATGAAATATCTCCTAGGAAAAACAACTGACTTGGAAAATAGATCAAGGAAAGACAATAAGCATTATTGGACTTCCTCAAAGCCATGATGAAAAAAAAAATCTAAACACTATCTTCCAGGAAATCTTGAAAGAAAACTGCCCCATCCTTCCAGGGGTGGAGCCATGGTGGCAGAGATCAGACAGGAGTCTCTGTAACCTCCTCTAACTTTCCCTCAAACCAACAACATATGAAGCCTCTAGACTGATTTTGAAGCAAAAAATATCCACAATATCTGGAGGACAACACGATTCTAGAAGAAGATACTCTGGAAGAATCTCAAAACAGGTCTGTTTTAATTGGGCAGGTGAGTGGTCTGCTGAACCAGACTGCAGCACAGGGAGACCGGGGCAGGGAGCTGGAGCAGGGAGCTGGAACAGGAGTCGGAACAGGAGCGGGAGCGTTGTGCTTTTCACACACCTGGGAGTCTTCTGCGGGCCTCTTGGACCAATCTGTCCTGATTGTGGGTAGGTGGTTTGGAGGGTCTGCCTTTTGTGTGGGATAGATTGTGAACCACTGAACCCTTGATGAGCATCGGACCTAGCTGCCATTACACAGCACCCTAGGGCGATCAATCAATCAACAGGACTGATCAGCACCAGAAATAATTCAATCAACGAAGCTGCCCAGTACCTGAAATAACTCAATCAGCAGAAGTGCCCCAGGGCAAATTAAAGCAGCTGTCCCACCTTTGCCCTGAACAGACCTCACACCTTTAAAAAAAATGAATAAAAAACCAAAAAGAGCTCTCACCATAGACAACTTTTATGGAGAGAGGGAAGAACAGACCTCAAATCCTGAGGCCCCTAAAGGTAAAGCAACTCCAGAAAAAGCCCCAAAGAGAGACATAAACTGGTCTCCATGTCACAAGGCTTTCTTTGAAGATTGCATAAAAAATCTTAAAAGAGAATTAGAAGAAACATGGGGAAACGAAATGAGATCACTGCAAAATAAAATAGAAAAAATGGAAAAAGAATGCAATGAACAAAAAAATGTAATTGATCAATTGCAAAAGGAACTAAAAACAGTAACTGAAGAAAATAAGACATTAAAAATTAGAATCAAACAATTGGAAATGAATGACTCATCAAGACTTCAAAAATCAATCAAACAAAAACAAAAAAAAATGAAAAGATAGAGAAAAATATGAAATATCTCCTAGGAAAAACAACTGACCTGGAAAATAGATCTAGGAGAGACAATTTAAAGATTATAGGGTTTCCTGAAAGCCATGATGAAAAAAAGAACCTAGACACTATCTTCCAGGAAATCATAAAAGAAAACTGCCCTGATATTTTAGACCCAGAAGGCAAAATACTCCTTGAAACAATCCATCGATCACCTCCTGAAAGAAACCCAAAAATTAAGTACCCCAGAAATATCGTGGCTAAATTCCAGAACTATTATACCAAGGAAAAGATATTACGAGAAGCCAGAAAGAAACAATTTAAATATCAGGGAGCCACAATTAGGATCATACATGACCTAGCAGCTTCTAATTTGAAGGATCGAAGGGCCTGGAATGCGATATTCCGAAGGGCAAAGGAACTTGGATTACAGCCAAGAATAAGTTACTCAGCTAGAATGAGCATTATCTTCCAGGGAAGAAGATGGTCATTCAATGATATAGGAGAATTTCACCTATTTCTACTGAAAAGACCAGAACTGAACAAAAAATTTGATCTACAAACACAGAATACAAGAGAAACATAAAAAGGTAACAAGAAAAAAAAAACTCTTGAGAACTATATTTATGTTATAGATACTTATAGAATGAGGGTTGATTTTATGAATCTATTATTACATTAAGATTATGATATGATTACTGTGATTCTATAATTATTATGATATGATTATTGTGAATTTATGATTATTATGATATGATAAACTGAAAAAGAAATTAGAGGTAGAAAAGGAATAACACTGAAAGAAGAGGAAAAGGAGGTAAAATAAGGGAAATTACATCACAGGTAGAGGCAAAGAGAACCTATAATGATTGAGGGGAAAAAAGGGAGGGGAATGAGAATTGGGTTAATCTCCATCTCATCAGATTTGGCTCTGAGGGAATAATAGACGTACTTATTAGGAAACAGGAGGGAAAAGGGGGGAAAAAGGGGTGGGTGGGGCTCTAAAGGGGAAGGATTGTTTGAGGGAAGTGGATATCAAAAGCAAAATAGTAGGGAGTAGGGAAAGGGGATAAGAAAGAGAAAAGCAAAAGCTAGGGTAAATAAGATGGCAGGAAATACAGAATTAGTTATTTTAACTGTGAATGTGAATGGAATGAACTCTCCCTTAAAGTGGAAGCAGATAGCAGACTGGATTAAAAACCAGAATCCAACAATATGTTGTATACAAGAAACACATCTAAAACATACAGATGCATACAGGATGAAGGTAAAAGGCTGGAGCAGAATCTATTATGCTTCAGGTGAACAAAAAAAAAGCAGGGGTAGCAATCCTGATCTCAGACCAAGAAAAAGCAAAGATAGACATAATTAAAAGAGACAAAGAAGGAAATTATATCTTCCTAAAGGTTACCATAGATAATGAAGCAATATCAATACTAAACATATATGCACCAAGTGGTATAGCATGGAAATACCTAGAGGAAAAGTTCAGAGAAATGCAAGAAGAACTAGACAGCAAAACTATAATAGTGGGGGATCTCAAACTCCCTCTCTCAGAACTTGATAAATCAAACCACAAAATAAATAAGAAAGAAGTTAAGGAGGTAAATAAAATGTTAGAAAAGTTAGGTATGATAGATCTTTGGAGGAAATTAAATGGAGACAGAAAGGAGTTTACTTTTTTCTCAGCAGTCCATGGAACTTATACAAAAATTGACCATGTGTTAGGACACAAAAACCTCAAAATCAAATGCAGGAAGGCAGAAATAATAAATGTATTTTTTTCAGATCATGATGGAATAAAAATCACATGCAATATAAGGCCAAGAGAAAATAGACCAAAAACCAATTGGAAACTAAATAATTTTATCGTAAAGAATGAATGGGTAAAACAGCAAATTACAGACACAATTACTAATTTCATCCAAGAGAATGACAATAATGGACATCATACCAAAAATTGTGGGATACAGCCAAAGCGGTAATAAGGGGAAATTTTATATCTCTAGATGCTTATTTGCATAAAATAGAGACAGAGAAAATCAATGAATTGGGCTTGCTACTAAAAAAGCCAGAGAAAGAACAAATTAAAAACCCCCAATCAAATACCAAACTTGAAATCCTAAAAAATAAAAGGAGAGATTAGTAAAATTGAAAGTAAAAAAACTATTGAATTAATAAATAAAACTAAAAGTTGGTTTTATGAAAAACCAACAAAATAGATAAACCTCTAGTTAATTTAATTAGAAAAAGGAAAGAGGAAAATCAAATTGTTAGTCTCAAAAATGAAAAGGGAGAACTTTCCACCAATGAAGAGGAAATTAGAGCAATAATCAGGAGTTACTTTGCCCAACTTTATGCCAATAAATTTGATAACCTAAGTGAAATGGAGGAATATCTACAAAAATATAGATTGACAATATTAACAGAAGAGGAAATAAATTACTTAAATAGTCCCATTTCAGAAAAAGAAGTAGAACAAGTCATTAATCAATTCCCTAAGAAAAAATCCCCAGGACCA